>RJWM01002748.1:107655-123787 GCA_004363535.1 Dasyprocta punctata
TTTTTTTTTTTTTTTTTTTTTTTTTTTTTTTTTTTTTTTTTTTTTTTTTTTTTTTTTTTTTTTTTTTTTTTTTTTTTTTTTTTTTTTTTTTTTTTTTTTTTTTTTTTTTTTTTTTTTTTTTTTTTTTTTTTTTTTTTTTTTTTTTTTTTTTTTTTTTTTTTTTTTTTTTTGAGTCATTGCTATTTAAACCTTCCCATGCTCAAGTTTTCTGCTTTTCATTTGATCAATATTTTCACTAGTAAACTTTTTCCATATGCTTACAATTCAGTTTGATTTATGAATATAACAGTAATTTTTCCATTTCTTTTTTACACTCCAGTATCACTGTGAAACACAGCTGTGCTGATAACAATTCCCTCATGAATTGTAGTTAGATTGGAAAAAGAAATTCTGATGTGCACAGTAGATAACAGGAATGTATTGCACATTTCAAAAAATTAAGAGGAATCTGAATGCTTTCACTAGAAATGATAAATATTTGAGGAAAGTGATGTTTGCTCTGATTTACACAATGCATATATGCAATGAAACATCACATGTGTACAATTTGTGCTTTTATGTATCAGTTAAAAATAAATGTGTGCAGACATTAAATGAAAAAAAAAAAAAAAAAAAACAACGCAAGGCCATTATCCAGGAGTCAGTCTTCCAGGAAGGGAAGGGAGTGGTTGAGACCCCCACGTTTGACACATGGGGAGGGGACAACAGAGGACCCAAGAGTCCTCGGGGAAGGAGCGGCTCTCGGTGACACGGCCAAAGCTGCAGTGGGTGCTTCAGTGATGAACACATTTGTTGGCTTCACTGCCCAAATCCAGGAGCCTGGGACCCATTTTCTTTTTATACTAAGATTATTTCCTTTTAAATTTAATTAATTTCTGTTTTGATATTTATTAGTTTCCTCCTTTCCTTATTTCAGGTTGTTCTTTTGCCCATTTTCTTGCTTCTGAACTTGAATTTATTTTTGCCACGTATTTTTTTCTCATACAGCATTAAACCAGAGGCTCATCTAAAACAACTTGGAAAGAAATTCTTGTACAGATGTATGGTGTTCATCTAATAAAACAATCACAATGTAATGTTTTATTTTGTGTGTGTCTGGGGGGAGGTACTAGTGAGTGATCCCAGGAAGCAATGAGCTGTTTTTGTTGTTGTTCTTTCCTTGCCTTCCTAATCTATGCCAGATCAGTCAAGGTTTTTCTTGTGTGCCTCTCTTTTGCTCTGTCACTTCTGGACATCTATAGATCAGTTAAGACGTAGCTCATCTGCATGGAATAAAAATTCTGAAATAAACCGATTAAAGGCATAAACTTTCCCCATCACCAGAGCCCATCAAATAAAAGAAATTTAGAGAAAGGCAACTCAAAACTCCTGGCAAAGATGCTCAGCTGTCCTCAAGAATCCAGGTGCCTTTTTTTTTTTCTTTTTTTCCTACCTCATCTTTCTTAGGATAAAACTTCTATTCAAAAGGCTATAAGGCAGCTGCTGAGGCACCAACTTCCAAACACAAGGAAGGGAAAAGGAAAAGGGCATAAAACTTGTGTCACCTTGGTCTTATTTTTTTTTTTTTTTTTTGCGGTACCAGTGATCGCACTCAAAACCTTCCTCCTCCTGCCAGGCGGGCGCTTAAACCATTGAGCCAAACTCCCAGCCCTGGTCATTGCTTTTTAAAAAACCTGTGCTGACATTTCACACAGTATTTCCATCCACATCGTCATGTAGCCTCTCTCCTAACTGCACAAGTGTGTGGGAATGTTGTATTTTAATTAGATACATGACTCCCTAAATAATCAGGATTCCATTACTAAGAAAGAAATAATGAAAGAAAAAAATGAAAATAAGAAAAGAAAAAAAGAAACTGAGAAAGCCAGTAACATCTTTGCCGCAGTCTACATACTATGTCCATGCTATGAATAAATATTTTTCAATTTCTAACAAACTTATGTAAATGTATGTTTGTAACAATATCAAAAATTTTGTGACTTTTTCTCCATCAAAAAATGAGATCTCTATCATACAAAATTTATGTCTTCTTCACTCATTCTGCAAAGCTTTTAAGTAAATAACTTTGTTTAGGATATTGTTAATTTCTTATTAAGTAACTGGATAAATAAAGAGTATTTTGGCTTTTAAAACAATAGGATATAGTTTAAAAGCCAGAGAGATGTTTACAAATGCTAATAATAGAAAGACACACAAAAAGACCAAGTCAAAATGATTAAGACATTGAGTTACAGATAGAAAATCACTTTTCTTAATTTGTGTGTGTGTGTGTGTGTGTGGCTGAGTGTGTTGATTTGCAAGTTGGTAGGAAAAGATTTGAAAGGTTATATACAGAAAATTGAAATGGCTACTTATAAAAAAGAGCTCAGATTCAAATTTGCATGGTCTCCAGTCTCTCAACAAGTCTTGTAGTCATATAATTTCTTATCTGTCCCACCACTAAATTGACTCTGGAGGTCAAGAAATTAGTCTCTTTTCTATTAATCTGGGAGACACGTTTATATACAACTATATATATAACACATATAGTGGGAGCACAATAGTTTTATACTCTGTGGAAGAAAGGGAGAGGGGGTCTCAAAACACATGCTTCTTGCTCTCCAGTAGATCCTTTCCAGTCCCTGCTAGCTTGATCAAGTGAGCAATGCCCTTTAAGAGAACCCCTTAGTGTGTGTGGAAAAGCACACACACACACATATGGGAATGTCTCCCTACTCTACAAGCTTGGACTAAATCTTAGAGAGTTCTAAACCTTACTTTTATTTCTGGAGAAACTGCTGTTGCTATTTTTCTTGGAAAAACTTTAAATATTCCTATATATATGAAATCACGCTGACTTTAAAAATTTTAAATTCTTTGAAATATTTGACATTTTTTCGTTATGAACGTACTGCAACACAGGTATATATGTGCATATATGTGATGTCTTATACTGTACACACACATGCCCCACCCTCCTTGTATGCCCTATGAGAAAGCCTCAGCAGAGACCCATGGTAGACATGAACAACAATGCCAGGAAGCATATGTGTCCTTTCAAGCCCAGAAAAGATCCTTGTAAAAGACCTGAGGTAGGATATATTCTATGTCTGTGTCAGATAAAATATGTCTCTACCTGGACTCCCCACAGCAATAGTAGCCCATGAAGATAGTCAGTGGGGTCTCCTAACCATTGACTTTTTCATCAACTCTAATTGACATCATGCATGCAAGTAACAAGGATGGCTAGAAAAAAAATGGAAACTATCTCTCCTTTTATATTTTAAAATGTACGAACCCAAGGTACCAACTATAATTAGCTTATGCCAAACAGGTTTTACCTATCAGGGGTAATGCAAACTTGAAATTGTTCATTGTAGAATAGAGCGATTAATGTTACAGAATTTAAGATTTTACCAGTCTCTTTAGATATCTACAGAGGAGTCACTCTGAGCAAATTTTTAATAATATTGTTGCTCTTATTGTTATCTTAGGAACCAGTGAATAACTCTTTTAGTTATGCAGTTGCAAAGTGGTAAGTACTGTCTTGGGGAATGGTGTCATGAGATCATCAATATGTGCTTAAACAAGGTTAGCTTATTTATGATTCTCAATACCTAGAGCAAATTTCTGTAGCAAACAAGGTATCGATACCAACAAGGCTTCTAATAAAGGGATAAAAGCACTGACATCTTCATTTCTAGGAATAAATAAGTAGTACATGTCCACCATCCCCATTCACTAAGTGTATCCCAGTAAGGTCTATTGATAGAAAAATCAAGCAAGCAAGCAAACAAACAAACAAAAACACCAGAGGCCTGCCAAAAAGAATTCAATGGGCAAAACAGTGTGGGGGAGCTGGTTTCACCAGCCGCAAATGCGCCTATGATCAAAAAGCCCCTTAAACCTGGAATCTGGCCTGTTGTTGGGTTTTGGGAACAAAAAGGATGAAAAAACAGCCATAGTCTTATCCTTGAAAATTGCTAAGGTAGCAGCAGATATAAAATGTTCTTACCATCAATTTTGTAACATATGTTAATTAGCTACAGGGAGTCATTCTGGTATATATATATATATATATATATATATATGTATATATATATATATATATATACATTTTAAAACATAGCATTATACATGATAAATACATACAATTTAAACTCATACTTGATAAATACATACAATTTAAACTTACTTTAGACTAAGTAAACTGAAAGAACTGTGACATTGAGCTTTGGTGCTTCTGTGGTACTGGCTCTTAGTTTTCCCCTGCTCTGTCTACATCTCTGATGCAAGAACTTGAAACTGTATATTCACCTCCTCTTGGATTCATCAATGGCCAAACAAGTAGCCTCATGACTACAAAGGTGGCCAAAATCAATATGTGTGCCCTTGCCTGAGGTTAAGACCTTTTCAGATGTTTAAAACCACTCTGGCTGCCAGAAGGAAAATGTCCAGTGCCAAAGACCACAAACTCTTAAGGAAATAAAAAAGAACAAATTGGACGTTGCAAAGCAAAATGCCCTCAGTTAAGGGAGTCTGTAAGGAAGAAGCAGATTGTGAAAAATTCTCCACTCTCCACAGTATGTAGTAAGCTTAGAAGACTTACTGCAGGAGATATGGCACCAGCTATGAGATGGAAGACCTCTGAGTCTACCTGAATTATAAAAGAGGAAGAGTGCACTCTACTGGAAAGGACCAAGACTAGAAATCAGCCAGCCAGGACTGCAGAGCCAACTTTTAACCTGGGAGGGTAATTCCAGGCAAAAAGGAGCAACCATACAAAATCTTGGATTTGGAAAGGGTACTGGACTGTCATAAGGGCCATTAGTGCCCAGACTTGAGAAATCAAAGAGATGCATGCGGACTGGTTCGTGGATGGGAGAGGGTTTAGAAAAAGGCTACAGGTACTGTAATTTTTATGGTAAAATAAAACATAGACACAGAAAAACCACACAAAATAGATGTATAGCTTGATGAGTTATTTTAAGACCAATACCATACACCCAGCAACCCATATCATAGAGCTTTGCTGACCACTTTAGAAGCCAACCAACTACCTTGTCTCAATCAGAACTCTTCTCCTCCAACCGAAAGTGATCATTATCCTGATGTGTGTAAACTATTCCATGATGAAGCCATATGTTAGAATTCTTTTATTAATGTATGTTTTTAAATATCTTTTTATGTAAAGGTTTACCCTCGACCCATTTCTTTTTTTATTTCTATTTTAAAGATAGTAAAATCCAACAAAACATAACAGAACAAAATCAATCAAAACAAAGCAGTAGAACTGGTATAGAACTTCAAAGAAAGATACTATGAAAACAATAGCTGCTATAGTATATCTTGTTATTTTCAGAATAGTTGGCCATTCCATCAGGTATAATAAAATCAAACCAGAAACAAAACACAATAAAACCAATAAAAACAGAATATGAAAGAAAGCAAAAAAAAAAAACTCAGAATAAAGCAAAACAATGCGAACAATATTGGGCCTCAAAGACAAGGCAGAAGAGAATCCCCCATATTTGCTACACTGTATACTGTCATCTTACCAAGAGATGCTCAGACTGCCAGCCCCAGGCCTGTAAAATCAACTGTACAATACAATCATTTAGTTGCTTTATCTACCTTAGTTGCTATCAACTTAGCCGGTCCTCTGAACCAGCAGGTTGGTTACAGGGCAGGGTGGGGGACGAGGGGAATGTCCTTAATTCTTAGCCCGCATGCTGGTAGGCATGTGGGAGGCACATCTTTCTCTTCCTGGAGTCTGCACCAGTCATGCAGTCACCATGAAGGCAGGCTAGTTGTCTTCTGGTTGGAGCCTCTCCTACCCAACTTCCCTTGACCCATTTCTTTTCCATTGATTGTATGTTTTGAAGACAGATATTTGGCCTATGAATAGATATTTGACTTACACATTTTTTGATTTTTTTAGATTCTGTTTGATTCCTTATTATTCAGTTTTATAGGTTCTGTCCTCCATATTTTTAACAAGCTGGATACAGAGCTGGATCAGAATGATGCTCAACACTTTGCATGAGACTGTGTATGAGATGATGTTCTTTTCTCTAGGAGGGCAATAATATTTGCCCGATTATCTTTTGTGTGTGTTATGTTAGCAGGTGTCAATATCCAATACGTCAATTTAAATTTTTTGGGGTTGCAAAATGTTTATATTCTAACATTTCTTTTTCATTGATTAGTTGGAATGCATTCACTGAAAGGTACATCCTCCCCTACTATCTGTGTTGCCAGCATGTAGAAAAGGCAGTATAAATACTCAAATCTGTCCCTTTGCTTAAAAGTTTTTTTCCTTTTTTTTATTTTGAAGAGAATAAAACCAAATGAAATAAAGCAGAATAGAGTCAATCAAAATAAAGCAGTGAACATGGTACATGACTTCCATAAAATATAAAAGGAAATCAATAATGGCTACCATAAAGCCTCTTGTTATCTTCCAAATAACTGCCCATACCATCAGACATAATAACATCAAACAAAATAGTACAGAATAAAACCAATAAAAACAAAACAATGAAAGCAATACAGGACTTCAAATCAATAGTAAAACAGCAGTGGTTACCATAATGCCTCTTGTTATCTTCTAAGTAGTTGCCTATATCATCAGATATAGTACAATCACACAAATTAAAATAGAATAAAATCACACAAAATGAAACAATGAAAGCAATACAGGACTTCAAAACAAGATAATAGGAAATCAATATTGGCTAGTATAATATATTTTGCTATCTTTGAAATAACTATCTATGCCAACAAATATCATAAAATTAGACAAACCAAAACAGAATAAAACCAAACTGAACAGAACAATGAAAACAATATGGGATTCAAATCATGATGATAGATTAACAACGGTCACTGCCTTTCCCTTTTAGACATTTCCTCTCCTTTCACATTTACAATATGTATTGTGTATTTTGGATCCCAATAACGCCTTTAGTTTTTTATACTAGGGAGACAACACGTGTTCACACATGGGACTCTGTATCATTTCATCTGTGAGCATGATCTCCATTTACCTACAAGAGCATAGGTATTTTTTTATTAATCTCTCCTTAGAATGTCCTTTAGTATTGTTTGTAGGGTTGGTTTGGTGGTCATGAATTCCTCCAGCTGTTCTTTGTCATGGAAGTATCGTTTCTCTGTTAATTTTGAAAGATAGTTTTTCAGTGTACATCAATCTGGGTTGGAGTTTGTTTTTTCAGGACTTGAAATACTTCACTTCAAGCTCTTCTTGATTTGATGATTTGTGTTGAGAAATCTGTTGTGATTCTGATGGGTTTTCCTTTATAGGTGATGTGTTTCTTTTCTCTAACAGCTTTTAATATTCAGTTTTTGCAATGAGTGTCTGGGATCTTGATTATTATGTGTCTGGGTGTAAATTTATTTTGGTTATGGCTAGGTGGAGTTCTATATGCTTCACTTATTTGAATGTCACTTCCTTTTTCCTGGCTTGGTAAGTTTTCTGATATCATTTCTGTAAATAGACTTTTAATGTCATTTGTGTTGACCCCTGCTTTTTTTCTGACACCTTTTCTTCGTAAGTTATGTTTCTTTTGGTTGTCTTGCAGTCATTGAATTGTTATTTCCAGGTCCTTGTTATTTTTAAGAGATCTTTCCTTTTGTGATCTCAAGTTACAAAACTGTATTCAAGATTTGAAAGTCTATCTTCTGCTTCTTTCAAGTGGATTTACCAGCTTTCAATGGAGTTTTTAATTTCCTGGATATCTCTTTGAATCTCTTTCATGTATTCTAAGTCTTTTCTGTATGGTTCATTCAAGGTTTCCCTCATTTTCTTATGCCCCTCCATTTTTGTTTATCTATGTCTTCTTTAGAGATGTTTTGAAATTTTTTATTGTGTTTTTCATTTCTTCTTTTACCTGAATTAGTATTTCTGTTGTAGTTTGTTTTATAGCCTCATGAATTGTTTCTTTACTTCAGTTGTCATCACTTCAGAAACTTCAGGTGTGCAGCTCCCCATCTCTTCTGTGTTTGTATTTCCTGGACTTGTTCTGCTGCGATTGGAGGCCAGAGACTGCCTTTTGTTTCTTCGTCTTGACATATTCCTGGGTTGTTCTGGACAGGTGGGTGGTGGGGTCACAGGCACTTGCCGCATTGGGTACAATTTCTCTGAAGTGAAACTGTTTGGTTCTTCTAGGTAGGGCTGGCTAGGGGAATCTGATGGTGGCTGTTGGGTGCACAGTTGCAGGGCTGTCTGCTGCTTTCATGCACCTTCATTGACTCCCTGATGGCTGGTGGGGTGCACGTGGGGTCAGGGCTGGCCTGTGCCTGTAGACCAGCTGGCTACCAGTAGGGAAACTCCTGGATGGTCGCTAGGATGTGCACAGGGGCAGGGCTCAGTCTGAACAATTTCTATGGGTCTGTGTCCAGCTAAGAGTTTCTAGAAGAAGCCAGCAGCAGTTCTGCTTCTGGGCTTATCAGGTCTGACTCCAAAATGGCTCCTGGGCAATTGCTGTCTCCCATGAGAGGGTTGAGTCCTCTGTACTCACTACCAACCAGTGCTGTCTTCTAGTTCCTCCCCTTCACTGCCACTCCCCTCCAATGCTGCCTCTCTTTGTAGAGTCCTCCAGGGTCACCAGCTGCCACATCACCTTGATCATGTGTCCCCTTGATCGTGTGTCCCCAGGGTCCAAAAGGTCCTCTCACACAGTTGGTCTGGCTCTGGGCAAAGGTGCCACCAGCTGCCACCTTTTTCTTCATTTAAGTTTTTCTGTTTTACTCTTTCTGTGGGCTTCAATTCTCAGTTTAGATTCTTCCTTCTTTCCTTCTTGTCTTCCCCATGATGCTATATTCCAGCATCTGGACAGTATCTCTCAGAGAGGCTGTTTAATCTGCTGCTTACTGTTCCGCCATCTTCCCAGAAGACTAAAAGTTTTAAAGACAATGATTTAATTTCCTTTTATTCTCCCAAAGATACAAGCTAGCTTTTTTAATGTCCTCCAAAAGTGACCAATGAGCTTCTTCAGCACTAATTCATGAATTTAAACATTCAATAGGTTTCAATAAATTCCAGTTATTACCCCACTGGACACTGAGACTATCTCCATCTTTGGTCAGCAGGAACCTCTTCAAGGGATCTTGAGTTCTTTCAATCTTAGTAATCTTTATAGTTTCTTAAACAAGTGATGCAAAAACATGTTCCCAGCTCATACTGTACATTTCCTGCCACAGACTTCAAATCAGTCCTTCCTTCCAAAGTCCCGAATTCATTTTTTTAAATAATGGAATTTTAGCACCTAAATCCAGGGTCAGTGACGCTCACTGTTACACACACACACAAGTCAACAGATATGCTGTACATAGTTTTAAGATTAAAACACCTCATAAGTTCCTACTGATACTGTCAATTCATTTCAGGACTACAGAACTTGTATTATTCATTGTTCTATATTACATTTATGTCTGCTTTTAAACACATCAAGCATCCTGGTTCATAAAGACATAGACAATTATATAACCAGCTCATAATTACTCCTTCAATCTGTACCACATTATACGTGCAATAGTTTGAGAATAATAATTTCAACACTACCACCTCCACTACTTCAAACAATTGCTTTTTTTTTTTTTTTTTTTTTTTTTTGCGGCACCAGGGATTGAACTCGCAACCTTGTACCTGCCAGGGCAGGCGCTTAAGGCACTGAGCCAAACTCCCGGCCCTGGTTTTTTTGAGGCAGGGTCGCAGTATGTAGCTCAGGCCGGCCTTGCACTCGCGTTGTAGCCCAAGCTGGACTGGAACTCACAACGCTCCGCCTACCTCAGCCTCCTGCGTGCTGGGATTAAAGGCGTGCGCCACCACGCCCGGCTTCAAACAATTGCTTTATTTGCCTGTGTCCTCTTCTCATTCTTGTAAACACGCATCGCAGCTTACTGAATTGGCCCGATTACATTCTCTTTCTTTTTTAACTCTCATTTCTTTTCAGTTTAAAATGTAACTTTTAAATTAAGGTTCGTCACCAGTCCTTATAGTAATCTCTGTTACTTTTGTCTGAATCTAATTCACTACCAGATTCCTCAGGAAAAATATACTAATAGGGGTTTGTATCCTCACATTTTAAATTCAGTTTTGATTGATGAACAATGAATATGTTATTTTATTTTCCTCTTGCACAAAAACATTCCTGTCAACGTATCTAATGGTAACCTGATTTGTTCTCCTTTTTAGCCAGTACTATTTTTCTTTTCAAATAGCTTGAAAGCTTTTTGCTCTGCTTTAAAGCTCAGAAACGTTACTATAGTAAGAGAGCACAGAACATTGAAAAAGTTTCAATTCTCATGAACTGGAGATGTGAATAATATTAAAATATGTGTGCTATCAAAACTGATCTATGCAATAAATGCAAACTCCATCAAAATAC
Source organism: Dasyprocta punctata (assembly GCA_004363535.1). Lineage (NCBI taxonomy): Eukaryota > Metazoa > Chordata > Mammalia > Rodentia > Dasyproctidae > Dasyprocta > Dasyprocta punctata. The sequence goes on from RJWM01002748.1 coordinate 118,044, forward strand.
CAATGGTATGCTTCACAAAAATAGACCAGAACTTTAATTTTACTTATAACTGGGAAAGACTCAATAGGCAAATCACTACTGAGAAACAGGAACAAAGGTGGAGACATCACAATACCAAATCTAAGTAATCCACGAAGCTATGCTGTAAGACATAGGATGGTCGTAGCATAAATCCAAGTCATGTGAGATCATCAGTGAGACTCAACAGAGGATTCAGAAAACAGAAGAAGAACACAAAGAAGAAGAAGGAGAAGAAGAGAAAGAAGAAGAAGAAGAAGAAGAAGAAGAAGAAGAAGAAGAAGAAGAAGAAGAAGAAGAAGAAGAAGAAAAGAGGAAAGAGCAGCAGGATCAAGAGGAGGAAGAAAGTCCTCAAGCATCTACAAGCAATTGATTTTCCACAAAGGCAACCAAAACACGCACAGTGGAAATGACATACTCTTCAAGAAATGGTGCTGGCAATACTGTGTATCTGTATGCAAAGGAATGAAACTATATCCCACCTTACCCATATGTATAATTGCAACACCTTCTAGTGAAACAACTCTAGTGAGTTAAAACATCTTCTAGTAAAATCTGACACTTTAAAACTAACAGAGGTTAAAGTCATGATGATAAGCCATGATTTTTTGCAAGCGCACGCCTTTAATCCCAGCACTCGGGAGGCTGAGGTAGGAGGAGCGTTGTGAGTTCGAGGCCGGCCTGGGCTACAACGCGAGTGCAAGGCCGGCCTGAGCTACACAGTGCGACCCTGCCTCAAAAAACCAGGGCTGGGAGTTTGGCTCAGTGGTTTAAGCGCCTGCCCTGGCAGGCGCGAGGTTGTGAGTTCAATCCCCAGTACCGCAAAAAACAAACAAACAAACAAACAAACAAACAAACAAATAACAATAAGGTACACAGAAAAAAATAAACTACAAAGAAATGTCATTGAATTAAACTAGCAGTCTTCTACCCCGCAAATGAAATGTACAGCACAGTTCATAGGTTACCTGTAGAATGAGTGAAAGTGTTTCAATTGCTTCATGTGAAAAAGACTTGATATTCAGAATATAAAAGAAAGTTAACCTCAGCAGCAAAAACAATCCAATTCAAAGCTGGGTAAAGATCTTAGCGGACTGTTGTCAAAAGAACACATATATACAAACTGCCAATGAGTACATGAAGAAATGCTCAATATCACTAATTGTCAGATACTGCACATCAAAATGACAAGGATGTATCAACTCATTCATGTTACAATGGCTATTATCAAGTGTTATCATATTGAATATTGACAAAGATGCTGAAAAAGGGGACAGAACATACAGTTTGGATGAAATACAAACTTAAATTCTTCTCAAGTTCACAGTGACACAGTAAGACCCCATCTGAAAATATGACATAAGAAAGAGTCTGGGAATGTTACCAATCATCTAGGGTCAATTCTCAGTATCACAAAAATAAGAAAACACATTTACCAAGGTAGTTCATGTACTGGAACCTAAAACAGACCGAAAAATTCAAAAGAATAAATACCCCACCATTCCTACTTGAAGACCATCAACAAACTAAATGAAAAATCAATAACATGTAAATACCTGGAAAATTTGAAAATGCATAGATTATACAATGCATTCCTACAATGTGCATGCTCAAAAAGAAATATCAAATAAAATTTTGCATGCTTAAAAACAGATGAAAATCAAACTGATTTAACCCTGAAAAAGAGGAGAATTCAGATTTATCTGCAATACGCAAGAGCAAGCTATAAGTTTGAATGCAAATAATTTTTTATAAGAAATCTCAGAAAAATATTTAAAGGTTAACTCTGAAATTAAAGGCTTCTCTAGATAATTTTTGTTTTAATATCTTGGTCTCAGAATTTATTGGAAAGAATTTGAGGCAAATTTGAAGCAAACATTCTTGTCATTCAACTTTAGGCTGTTTGTTCAGCTTTATTAACCTAGAGCCCATTTTCCTTGGTCCAAATCATTTAAACTTTGACATGAAAAAAACAAGTCATAAGAGATCACTGTCTTATGTAAAGGATTATCTGTTTATTCAAGCACTAAGTGTCCTATCTACTAGAGATTTCATTTTCCAGAAATTTGTTTTTCCAGTTGCCACAGTGATCTTCACGGTTCTCATCATTAGAATGGGTGTGTGCAGCCTCCCGGCTTCAAGTCGTAAGTCAGATTCACTTCTAGACAACATTTTGGGGTCCAGTCACTAAGGAAAGGGTAGCTAAGGGTACACTTATTCTGGGTTTATGGTCACTTCACTCCTCCTCAAGGTAGAGGGGAAATTTCTTCTCTTTTGATGCTAAGAATCTATGCTATGCTTTCCTGTAAACTTCAGTATATGGTGCCACGTCAGTAAAACTTCATGAGACAGTTTCCACCCAAAAAATGCTTACACACTTCAAGAAAAGAATAGCATGGTGTGTTTTCAACACATCATGTTAGCCTTGTACTGGGGACCCTAGAGGATATTGTATATTGCAGAAAACTCACTACATTGCAGCCCTTAGAGAACAAATTGAAATTTCAGTGCAGCAATGTCAATGAAGAAGGTTAACCAGGCAACAGTTCACATACTAGTAAATGTCTGGTAGCTAATGGCCATGACTTTGAGAACCTCTTCTAGTTGGAGAGGCCACTCTTAACACCTCTTGTAATTGTGTTACTCTCATAACATCTTGATAATTTAGTGCTAAAATACTGTATGAATTTTTTACTTTCTTGTGGTGTGTATCCATTTTTGGTGAATGCAGTATTCTTTTACAAAAAATTGAAATTTTTCTTAAAATGAAACCATTGCTATTATTTTTTATTTTTACTATTATTATTATAATTGTTATTATTATTAATTTTACTTCTATGGACTTTCTCATACATGTCTATGACAGAACTCAGGGGAAAAGAACACAGAAAAGGTTACACCAGGGTGTAATTCACATTTTGAAATTTAGGATATATTCAACTTGATTGTTGTTGTTATTGTTGTTGTTCATACACATATGGCTGGCAATTTTGTGACTTAACATGGAAACAAGGCACTGCAAGTGTATTCTGAAGCAATCTTGATATTGGGAATCACAATAGATCAACCTCTACACAAGCACAGACTTACAATGCTATTGTCAGGAGTTTCTAGTCACTTTGTTCTCAGCCTGTTAGACTGCAAATTTTCTTATTCAGATCAGCTCCATGATGACTTTTGGGACAGGATCTTATTACGTGAAAACTCACAGTCCTCATCAGATAATGAAAACTCCAAGACTTCTTCAATTCTTCAATATTACTCAATGAATATTGTTTATATTTTGCCATATTCATGTACCACTAGAAAGTCATTATCATAAACAGAGGAAAAGAAATGGTTTGAGAGAGCGAGAGAGAAGGTGTATCACAGAAGAATAAATTGTTTTTGATTACAAGATATGACTCATATGTTGAGTGAAAGATGAAAATTAGAGCTAGAGCTAAAGGGCATAATTAAGAGAGTTTACTGGTAACAAGGGAAAAGAAAGTAAACAGATACAAGGATCAATATCCTATTATTTTAGTAGAAAGAGTCATAGTTTGATGTAAGATGAATGCTGCTGAAGGAAAAATATGACTGGTAGACAACTTATAAAGTTAGAATCTAGATGCCATCCAATGATTGATTTACCGGGTCATAAATCCAAATGCCTGAGTTCAGGTCTCAGGACGAGCTGTCATTTATGTGACTAAACATCTTTGGAAAACAATTGTTACTATTCCAAGCCATCCTATTAAACATTCTATCCTAGTAGCTGTATTTCCACAATGTTAAAAAATCTGTGAACTAGTTACAGAACTCATTGTATTTCCTCATCCTAGAATATGAATTTGGCCTGCTACACATCACCATGAAGCTCTTAACACTGTTGATATTGCTGCACACACACACCCACATCCACACACACACACACCACTCCTAGCATTTTCCCATACCTCCAGATACTGTTTCGATAGCACAATTTTTAAAGACACAGTGAAGGAGACCTAATTAATCAAAGGAAAGGAGATTTGTGTCAATTGTTTTTCAATTATTATGTCTCAATATTCTAACCTCATACTTTTTGCTGATCCCTCTCTCACTTCATGGATGTAATTTCAATTAAGCAAATTTCTTTTCTGCTTATTAATAGTGAAGATAAATCATAGAATTATTAACTATACAAATAAAGAGCCTTACACGGGGGCTGATTTGCTGAGAATGAATGGGAATTTGAATAATCTAAACACAATCTTGATGGAGGAGGTACAAACAGGTAAGTTAGAAACTTGTTCACAGAGCTGAGAAAGACTTGACTGAGAAAAATAGTCTCTACTCCAGCCAGCATCTGAAGATGCATCACTTGTCTCTCAATAACACTCTCCACACCATAAGTAACATAGATTCAATTTTCCTCAATTTTAACACGCCTTATAAAAATGAGACTTAACAGTTATTTTCATGATATAGTTGAAACACTTGTAACTTTAAACATTTTAAGAACTGCTTTTTGTTTTGAGTTTAACTTGCTCATAATCCATGACTACTGACACAAATTATTCTGAGTGAGAAAGTATTGACTGGGTAACCAACAGACTATTTACTCATAATCCTAATATAGTTGTTAGGTTAGAGCTCACCCCAATGCCCCCGCCATGAACTATACTACAATACTTCATATTCTTCTTTTCTTCATTTAGGGGGTCATCCTAACTCGATCTCCTCGAAAGATACTGGTGGGGTGAGTCTTTTAATCTTTTCAACTTTTAAGAATTTTATAATCACAGATCTATATGCTTTATTTCTTTGCTTTTACAATGTTAGTCTATCTACTACTTACAGTCTAAATCTAAACTTGATGGTAGTTCAGCAATAAGGTTACACTTAGATCTACTTCTTTCCCTCATGTTTTCATTGGAGCAATAATCATAATTCTTACTTCTGTATGACAACTGAATTCCTCCCAAGGCATGTAAGGGGACATTTTTCTCTTTTTCTTAAATTCCTAGCTATGGAGAAGATGGCACCTTCATAAATGCTACTTTATACATGACAACTATAAAAAATACAATTTCATATAGTCATATATTCATTTTTTATTTTCAATCAGAAACGGGAAAGAAACTATTTCTGATATTACACTACAAAATACTTAATGTAAGAATAGAACTTGTGCATGCAGCAGAATTCATATTGTTTTCTCAATTTCTTTACCCACTGGTAATTTGCAGAGCTGAGTGAGTATTCCACAGATTATATAGCAAAAGATAAAGAAAATTAAGTATAGCCCAGAATGCAGAGTCAAGGCCAGACTTCTGTGAAATTCTAGCTGCTCACTAATGCACAAGTGCATGAAACTCTGTGTCAGGACACAATGTTTCTCAACGAAGTATAGCATGCTTTCATTTTATGTTTTTATTTTCCGGAGGAACCCAAGAATTCTTTTCATCTAACGCTATCCCCCACTTTTCTCAGCCACAGAAGGTTGTTCCTCAACTACCAGTACCAGAGGTTTTTGTTCAACCACCAGTAGTCGTTGTAATTGTAAGTCTTTCTTTGTACTTTCTTAATTACTGCCAGTGGTTTCTCCCATTGTTTTCCTTGAATAGGATGCATAGTAAAGAGGAAAACCTTACATATTCAGTGTCTCTACTTCCAATGAGTTTATTTGAAAATATTTCATATAAATTATATAAGAAGAAATATGTAAAATGGTCAGCTGTTTTTTGCCTGTTGATTATATC
>RJWM01002749.1:0-123682 GCA_004363535.1 Dasyprocta punctata
ACCACCTGCTGAAAGTCTATGTTCCTTGCTGTATTGCTACTCTTGATTCTCTGAATTTCCATTTGATTCCACTTCCCAGTTTTAGGCCTTCCAAAAAGTACTCAATCTAGCTTTTCTACTTTCATTCTTTTTCCTTACTCTCACCTTCCACTAGAAAACAATTAAGAATGAAATTACAATAATTTTTTTTATTTTAAGGAGAAAAAACAGAAAAATCAAAAAATAACAAAAGCAAAGTGACAACAACAACAACAACAGATAATAGTGATACAGGCTTTTAAAAACAAGATGATAGGAATTTAACAATGGTTGTTATACTGTATATTGTTATCTTCAAAATAGTTGCTGTGGTTACCAGATACAGGCATGCAAGATTGATCAAACAATATAATTCCTCTTTGAGCAGTTTCTTTTTAGAATAAATTTTGAATCCACTCCAGAATTTCCAAAATGCTTACCTAGATTCAAAAGTGATTCCTAAACTTTTAGTCTAAAAGTAGTTCTGAGAATGAGAAGGGCCCCAAGAGGGGCCCCCGCCCAGACAGAGCAGCACCGGCGCGCGGGCTTGGAATCAGGGACAACACTCCCCCCCCCCTCCGTGAGCAACCTGCTGTTTCGGAGGTCTGGCTGGATTGATAGCAACCAAGGAACATCAACCAACTTTTGTTTTGTAGATTTGGCCAGGCCTCTGGTCAGCAACCCAAGCATCTCTTTACAGTGGGCAATGTAGCAAGTATGGGGGATTCTCTTCTGCCTTGTCTTTTAGTATTAATAAAATATAAATAAATAAATAAATAAATAAAAGTAGTTCTGAATCTTTTCTTAAGCAGACCTTTTGAAACTGAGATGAAAACTATGGATTCTATCAAAAAAACCCATTTCTGATGTTTTCTATTGATTTCAGGAAGTTCACAGACTTCCTAAAGTCTATCAACAGGCTTGAAATTAAGTTCTCTGATATGGTCTATTCTCTTTTTCTTCTTCTTCTTCTTCTTCTTCTTCTTCTTCTTCTTCTTCTTCTTCTTCTTCTTCTTCTTCTTCTTCTTCTTCTTCTTCTTCTTCTTCTTCTTCTTCTTCTTCTTCTTCTTCTTCTTCTTCTTCTTCTTCTTCTTCTTCCTCCTCCTCTTCTTCTTCCTCTTCCTCTTCCTCTTCTTCTTCCTCTTCTTCTTCTTCCTCCTCTTCTTCCTCCTCTTCTTCCTCTTCTTCTTCCTCTTCCTCATCCTCCTCCTCCTCCTCTTCTTCTTCTTCTTCTTCTTCTTCTTCTGTACTGGGGCTCTAACTCACAACCTCACACCTGCCACACAGGTGCTTATACCACTGAGCTAAATCCCTGGTCAAGGTCTATTTTCAGGTATGTGTCCAGCACCAAAACTCAGGGATTTATATCAGTAGGAAAAGGGCTGCAATAGATTTCCAAAGTAAGTGCCATGAAAGACCATCTTTTAGATTATTAAAAAAATATAACCTGTAACTATTAAGACAGTTCTGTGCTGGACTGACAACTGGTGATCAATTTAACACCCAGCTGAACTGAGTCAGTTTGGTGCTGGGTACAGATAGCCCACCTGAAGATTGTTGCCAACATAAAAAGGAGAACTGGAGAAAAAGTGTTGTTTGTTATCCAGGTGCGTTAGTTCTCCTGGAAAAGCTTGTCATGCTGGCCTTCCTGATGTGGACTTGACTGTTCTCATCGTCAGAGGAGCTTGGGACCTCATTGTCACTAAAAAGGACTGTGGTTCACTTTGGGGAAGCCCTGGTCCTTACTTTGAGTGTTGCTTCTTGGCTCTAGTGCATACCCTTCTGCCTGCTGGCACAGATCTTTCATCCCATTGGTAAGACTCTAGTTTCCCACTGACCTTTGGGCCTTCCCAGCACAGATCTGTGAAACAGTCTTGCGTGAGACATTGCTGTGGGCTCTAGGTCTTCAGCTGGACTCATGCAGGACATTGTCATGGAATCCAGGCCCTCAGCTGGATTTTTGGGGGTGTTTAGTGTGTGGACAGATTTCCTGCACTTTTCGTGTTTTATTCTTTGGGTGACTATTATAAAATAATTCTGTAAATTATGTGCCCTGTATTAAATTGTTTTCCTTGCAAACCCTGACTTCAACAAGTTCATACCCCAGAGTGGTAAATAGATTTCTTCAAAAACTGAAATGAATGCAATTCTGATATCTGAAATCAGCCATGCTATCTCTTACACAGGTTACAGTCATTCTTAAAATATATGATCTGGGCACTCGGGAGGCTGAGGTAGGAGGAGCGTTGTGGGTTCGAGGCCGGCCTGGGCTACAACGCGAGTGCAAGGCCAGCCTGAGCTGCATAGTGCGACCCTACTTCAAAAAACCAGGGCTGGGAGTTTGGCTCAGCAGCTTAAGCGCCTGTCTGGCAGGTGCGAGGCTGTGAGTTCAATCCCCAGTGCTGAAAAAAAAACAAAAATAAAAAAATATATATATGATCTGGAATGCATAGCTTGAAAAACCACCTAAGTAATTATTGTCACAGACTATAAAAAAAAATACATTCTCGGGAAAAATAAATACTTCATAATAAAAATAAACCAAATTACAAATGTACTTTGGGAAAAAAAGTTATGTTTACATCCAGAAATGCAAGCAAACCAGTGCAGGTGGTGCCATTGTGGGAAACTGCAGTAAAGACAGTCCTTAAAGATCCAAGCAGAGCACCAAATTATGTTTAGTTAGGCTGCTTAATAAGACTGCTCACTATAAAAATTAATGTAATTATCAGTCAATAATAACAGCATTACCTGTTTTCCTCCTATTAGTAATTTCCAAATGGAAAAATACCACTTTCTAAAATTTATTTCAAGCCATTCAAGAAAGGGCAAGTCATGGGAAAAAGCCTGGACCGAGTAAGCTGGTGACTGCTTTAGAAAATTTGTTTTATTGAATAGATCTTAATAGAGGTAAAAAACAAAAGGGGACAATAAACTTAACATTCCCAGCCATTAGGATTCCTCTGCCTCATAAGCCTGTTTATGCCTCTTAAGAATCTGACTTGAGAAGAGGGTGACCATATATAAGAAACAGTTTAGCTATTTAGCTTATAAGTAGGCAGCTAGCAAGGGACAGGGCCTAAAATAGTCAGCTGGTCAGTCTTGTAGGGGAAAATGGCACATTCACTGGGTTGAGAGTTAATTCAAGTCATATAAGTTGCCAGGCTCAGGGATGTAAAAGCAAACATGGGGAAAATAATATAAGGTAACATAAGGACAAGGTAGGACTCTGACCTGGAAAGCAGTTCCTTGACCAAAAGGAATGCACAAAATAACTAACCTCTCCCTAAATTCAGACCACGTTTCAAGGAATTTAGAAATGCTGAGTAACTGGCTTTCTTCTGAACTCCGCATTAGAAAACCTGCATCTAACTGGTTATATTAAATCCATGGGATCATCTGTGAAAGGTGACCACTCAACAGCTGAACAAATTCTTACTCTTTACTTACCCATGAAAGACCTAGACAAAGAGCCCACCCTAGCATTCCACTTTTGGGAACTCTCCCAGCTACCCATTAGAAGTTTTCTTTCTTCTTACACTTTTAAAAAACACTTCCCCCTTTAACTTCCTCCTTTGTGTCTACAATTTCATTCTTGGACTTCATGAGACAACAGACTCAGTTTGTATAGTGTTTAAATTCTTTTGATAGTAAGAGTATAATTTCTCCCCAGAATGAATCTCTGATGGTGTTACAGGGATGCCAGGTGAGTAAGATCTCTTTCCACTCCTCACAGAAGAAACACTGCTCTCAAACATTGTGTTCGTTTGATGCTTTTTATACTGACCAGCTGGACAAAAGCCATACCACATTCTTGGCATTTGTATAGATTATCTTACTAATGGATTATTTTATGCTTTAATAGCAGGTATGGTTTTTGAAACTTCTTATAACAAACAGGACAGACATGTGGTTTGTTTTGTGCATATGAACTGTGATGGTTCTGGTGTACCATAGATTAGGGATTTTGCACATTATCAGTTGGCAGAGTTATTTTGGAGTGATCTCTCTTATATACCCTCACAGTGCCTCCACACATCTGTACATTCCATTTGGTCAGCCTCAGGACACCTGTGTGGCCAATACCTAGAGTGAATCAAATTACACATCTCTTGCTACAGGTAGGACAGCAATAGTAATGATCCCTTAACGTTTCTGTTAATGCTGTCAGAATCCTATAAGGTTTTTTTGTGGAAAGAATGCCCCAGTTTTTTTTTTTTTTTTTTTTTTTTTTTTGATGTGGATGTTCTCCAGAAACTGGCTCCATGTCTTCATCATCAAGGATACTTTCATATCCTCAGTGAGTTTTTCCTCAAGTTCTTCTGTGTGCCCAGAAGAATATTGTGCTAAGCTTTCTCTATCATGCTCTAAGTCAAGATTGTTCAGAAGTGACAGAGATACTGTAGTGGCTTCACTCTGTGAGTGGCAGTAGGTTTGAAGCCTTTTCATCTTCACACTAAAGTTCTGGTGGGAGCTTCTGTCTACCTGGGAACAGCTAGCCCTGAGATTGGTAAGTACTTTCCATGAACTACTAGATGGAGGCTGAATTTCTGATACATCTTCCCCAGACTCAGGACAGAATCAACTGAAGATACCTTCTTTGTGTCCTGGACATCATCTGACTGCTGGGCTACCTCTTCATCCATCCTTGGATTACTAGGCTGGGTGTTTTGGTTTTGACTTTTTGATGAGGATTTTTTTCTTTTGGCCTTACATCCTTCCTAAGCAGATTTGCTGTATCTTCATTTTAGCTTTCAAATATTTTGAAGAAAGGAAAAGAAGAGATAACCACTATTCACTGAATTTGCTAAAAATCTAGTCCAGGTAGCGTAGATAGCACAATTGGGCCTGTGGGACTACTCTTCCTCCATTAACCTGAATTTGGGCAACATTCCAGAACCAACTCTCCCTGCACTGTCCCAAGAGAGGGATAAATAATAGTAACAGAGACTCAGGGGATTCCTGAAGCTATAGGCAGAGTACATGTGTATAGTGGCATGACCCACAGTGACCTTTCCTAACTAAAAATTCATTAATGGTTCATATATATGAGCTGCATGTCACGCATGTAATTATAACAGAGTGAATTATGGGAAAGTCATGCACGCTAGATGTAATTGAGATGTCTCAGCGCCCTGTCAGTCACATTCAGAGAGACCCAGTGAGAGATGCCTTAGGCATGGTGCACATTTTTTTAAATCCAAAAAACTACTTTATCTTCATTCCTTTTCTCCCCACTACCCCAGATCTGCTTTTCACTCCACTTAAGCCACCTTTTGTTTCTGCTGGCACAAACCCACTTGTCCTGAGTGTACCTTCCCTCATTAGTTTCAATAAATGTACGTAGCTGCTTTTTCTTTTACTATCATGTGCATAACTTCAAATTCTTTGCTTATCAGGCATAAGAATATGGAATTTATCTCCTAGGACTCCAAAATGCACTGCATCACAGGAGCTACAAAATTATTTTTGTTTTCCTCAACAGTTAAATAGATTCTAATACTAAGAAGAATTAGAATAGTAATTGCAGAATTTTCAGTCGAGAAGGTGCCATGAGTTTATATTTCGACCACCACTTCCAAAGTATATGATAATGCAGTGGTAGATAAACTATATAAGAGAACAATTTAAAATGTAGCTATGCTCAAAGTCGAGATAAAAACCCACACAGACTATAACTATATAGAAAGGTAGTACAATAATTGGGGCTAAAGAAGTAGGCCTGTTGTGTTTCTGAGAATTGGCAGAAATGGCTGGGTATATAATCTTCAAGGTATAAGTAAAATACAAATGGATGAGAAAAGAATGTGCTCATAGCTTGTGAGATAGCTTATGGAAAGTTGGGTACCTACAGTAGCAGACAGAAAGAGATTCAGACCCTCACTGTGGAAGTGGTCATGATAAGGGGAAATTAGTAATGTAGAGGACAAATAGAAAAAAAAACAATGGGGAGGTCACAATGAAAAACTGGGTCTTTGAAGATTAATCATAAAGAGAAAGTACTGCAAGACTAATAAGGGAAAAGGGAGACAAAAATATTAGAAATGAAAAAGAAAGCAAAATGATACTTGTGGTAGAAAGCTCTAAAACTGGAATATATAATATTTCAATAAACTGAATCATTTGATACCTATAAAATTAAAAACATAAATGAAGTGGAAAATTTCCAGAAGCATACGTCATTGAAATAACCTCAAAATGATAAAAGGTAAATAACCACTAGAAAAATCAAATCTATTATTTAAAATCTTAATCCTTTTCCCTCAATTTAAACAAAGGACTTTATGTTTATTTAATTTTACAAGTAAATGTATCAAATCTGCAAACAGCAGGTAAACCTTTTCTAATGCAAACCAACCTAGAAGGCAGAGAGAAAAGATAACATATATATAAGACTGGAATGGGACAGTATACGGAAAGAAAATTATGATCAAGTCTCACAAAAATCCTAAGTATTAACAAATCAATAAATCAGGGATAAAGAGACCCCCCCAACAAACAATGAAACTAAACACATGATTAAGGAATACAGAGGAATTACTTTTTTTTGACTTTTTGTTTTGTTTTGTTTTAAAGAGAAAAAAAAAACCCAGAAAAATCAAGAATCAAACAAACCGTCAAAAAACAACAACAACAAAATCAAAATGAAGACAACCATCACTACCACAACAAAAAATAATGGGGATATAGGATTTCAAAACAAGATGATAGGAATTTGACAATGGTTGTTATATTTTATATTTTATCTTCAAAATAGTTGCTAGATACATGCCAGGTTGATAAAATAATGTAATTTCCCTTGTAACTTTTGGATCTTATTTACTCTTTCAGTTTCTTACACTAGTGAGACAATACAGTTTACACATGCAAGCCTGATTTATTTTCACTTATGAGTATAGTATCTAGTTGCATCCATTTACCTATAAAAGCCTCGAGTTTATCATTCTTCATGTCTGAGTAGTATTACATTATATAAAAATACCACATCTTTTTTATCCGTTCCTCAGTTGACAGGCATTTTGGTTGCTTCCAAGATCTGCCTATTACAAATATGTGCAGCCATAAAAATGGGTGTACATATTTCGCTGTGGTATGATGTTTTCAATTCTTCTGGGAAAATACCCAGAAAGGGACTAGCTGGGTCAAATGGGACCTTTACTTCCAGTTTTTTGAGGAATCTCCACGTTGATTTCCACAGTGATTTTACCAGTCTACACTCCCACCAACAATGGAGAAGTGTTAACTTTTCCCCGCAGCCCTGCCATCATTTGTTGTTGGTTAATTTCTTGACATTAGCCACTCTTTCTGGAGTGAGGTGATATCTCAGTGTTGTTTAAATTTGCAATTCTCAAATGACCAATGATGTTGAATGCTTTTTCATATATTTATTTGCCATTTGTATTTCTTTATCTGAGAACTGTTTATTCATCTCAGATGCCCATTTTTGCATTGGGTCTTTAAATACAGGAGGCCTGATGTTTTAAAAATTCTTTATATGTTCTAGATAAAAAGTCCTTTGTCTGAGGGACAGTTGGCAAAAATCTTTCTCTAATCTGTGGGTTTACTTTTCACTCTGTTGGTGATTTATTTCGATGTGTAAAAACTTTTTAATAAGATGAGATCCCAGTTGATTCTTTGAAGTACTTCCCATGCAGTTTGGTTTTTGTTCATGAACTCTTTGCCTACCTCTATGTCCTCAAGATTTCTACCTACTTTGACTTGCAGTAGGTTTAGTGTTTCTGTCTTAACATTTAGATCTTTGATCCATTTTGACTTCAGCTTAGTGCATGGTGATAGGCACGGGTTTAGTTAAAGTCTTTGGCATGTAGAAAGCCAGTTTTTCCAACACCACTTATTAAAGAGGCTATATTTCTTCTATTGAACATGTTTGAACCCTTTGTCAAATATAAGATGGCTAAGTGTGTTTGGAGTTGTGTTTGTGTCTTCTATTCTGTTCCCTTGATCTTCAGGTCTGCTTTTTTTTGCCAGTACCATGTTGATTTTATTATAGCAGCTTTGTAGTATAATTTCGAGTCTGGGATTTTGGTGCCTCCTACCTTGCCTAATATAATGGAATTTCAAAGACATTCTCCTTTGAATAAAAAGGGTATTTCATGTAATACAAAGATTGAACACAAAGGTATTTGAAATACAAGCTAATTCAGAGATATTTGAGTATAACACACAAAGACATTTTAATATGAAGAACTACAACATATTAAAGGTAAAATTACTTTACATTAATTCCTCATATATTAACTATGTGATATTATAAAATACATATTTTGGTCATTCTCTTACTTCCTGGCATGCAACTCCTAAAATTCTTGGAATCTTCTATGTGATGTCTTTTTGTGTTCTCACTGTGATGGCTAGCAGCTCACAAGTAGCTTCAGGAGGGGGCTACTCACCACAAAGACCTAGGTGGATTAAAGGTTTGGGACTTACAGGCCCACCTCCCAGCCTCTGGGAAGGGAGATGGGACTAAAAATTAATTTAACCTAAAGGCTCAATTAACACCAGTGGCCAGTGGTTTGGTCAGTCATGCCTAAATAATGAAGGTAGGGGCTTTCAGGAAGGTGAACAAGAACATACCGATGTGCCAAGAGAATGACACTCCTCACCTCCATAGGAATAGAAGCTTCTGAGCTCAGGACCCTTCCAGATCTTGCCCTACGTATCTTTTTATCTTGATGTTTATCTATATCTTTTAAATTATTCTTTGTAATAAGTCACTATGTAGATATAAGTAACAATTTCCCTGAGCTCTGCAAACTAGTTTAGCAAATTATTGGCCCTAATGAAGAAGTGGTGGGAATCTTGATTTATAGCTTGTTAGTCAAAAGCACAGGTAATGAGCCAGGCGTGGTGGTTCACGCCTGTAATCCCAGCACTCAGGAGGCTGAGGCAGGAGAATCATTGCAAGTTCCAGACCAGCCTGGGCTACAAAGTGAGTTCAAGGCCAGCCTTAACTGCATAGCAAGACCCTGTCTCAAAAAGCTAAAAAACAAAAATAAAAAACAAAAAACAAATGAACAACAACAAAAAAAAACCCACAGGTAAGACAACTTGGGTTTGTGGCTGGTATCAGAATTGTGTCAGGGTACATCATGAGGACTGAGTCCTTATCTGTGGTATCTGATCCTATATCCAGGTACTGTTAGGGATAGATTGAAATTAAAGGATACCTAACTGGTGTCTGTAACAGAATTTCTTGTTTGTTGGTGAGAAGAAATCACAAATTTTGGTGTGAATCGGCAGACCTCTCTGTTGCTCATTAGTGGTGAGGGTATTACTGTTCAACACTGATACCTGAATACATACCTACAAAAAAGTCCAAGAAAATTGAAAAACCTTTGGACCTAAACACAGTATTAACCCATAAAAATCGATAAGCATCTATAAACCAGCAATAATCAAATGGAAAATGTAACAAAAATAAATAATATTCACTATAGCAATAAAATTTCTCAGATTTAGGAATAAGATCCAAAAAAAGATTAGCAGGACTCTAATAGAGAAAATGATAAAATATTATTAAAGAACATAAAATAGGACTGGTACAACTAGAAACAATGGAGCTGAGGAAGCCACTCCCTTCTATTCATTTAATTCTAAACAGCCATTCCTCCTTTCATAGAAAATAAAACAATAAAAACCCAGGCGATCTCTGATGCTCTAGGTGAGAACACGTGTGCTGAATCTCGTAGGCAGAGCTTCAGTCACTTTCATCCTCTTCCCACTTCAATAAATGTTCATAAATCTGTACTATACCTCATGCCTGTAACTGAGGTCAGTGTGAATTCTGGCAGAAGTATGCATGTTGAGACCCCCTGAAGCGGCACAGCAATCTGTCAATCATTCTTGTCAATCACAACTAGAGACTCAGGGGGAAGCACCTGGGCCGAGATGTGTATCCTTTAAATTCCAAAAGCCTGGATTTATACAGGGCTGCTGTTGCTGCTTCTGTGTGTTATGGTTTGCGTGCAGTGGTTTTGTTCATCTGTCACCCTGGCACCAGTTTTCTGTCTGTCCCATACCTTTTGCTGATACAGACTTGTTCTGAATACAACTTCCTAGGATCTTCAATGAATGGAGCTGCTTACCACCTGCAACTGGGTGTACACTTGGCAATTCTTTGTTCATAACACATGAGAGCCTGAACTATACCTGCCCATAACACAGTAACAGGACCTCATTAAAAACAAGATAAATCAGATTCATGCTCATATTCGCAAGGATTCAGCACCATAAGGATTAAATGGCATGTAATAATCTATAAAATTAATACACTTCCAATAAAAATCCTAATATGACTGTTTTAAGGACCTTGAAAATATTGATTTAAAAACTCATATGGAAGGATTAAAGGCCTATAAACGGCCAAAATAATTTTAAGGGGGAAAAATAGGAGTAGACAGAACAATTAGCAAAACATATGACACACAAAGTCTGTTTTCTATTGATATAAAGATAAAATAGATTTATAAAACAGACTCAAGAGCCCAGGAAGAGACCGAAGCATACAGGGGCTCTGAGTATGTGATAGCACAGGTCTGACAAATCAATAAGGAAAGAACAGGTTATTGCACAGTGGTGTCGGAACAACCAGAAGAACTTGTGGAAAAATTAAATTTGATTCCCTCCTCACACCACACAGGATTAAATATCTCTGAACAATAAGATATTAGAACTCTAAGAATTAACCATAGATATTTTGACTGTGTAGAAGAATTTTTAAGACACTGAAAGTAATCACAAAATAAAACATGTTGGAATTAGACCGCACGAAAGTTTTAAAGATTTGTAAAAGCAAGAGTAGCATAATTAAATGTAAAAGATGAGTGATAGTGTGTTTTTGAATTTTTTCTTTTCTTTTCTTTTCCTTTTTTTTTTTTTTTTTTTTTTTTGGTGACAGGGTCTCACTCACTAGTCTAGGATGGTATTGAACTCATTATGTAGCCCAAGCTGGCCTTGAACACAGTGATCCTCCTGCCTCAGCCTCCTGAGTGCTGGGATTAAAGTCATGTGCCACCAAGCCAGGTGATGAGTGACAGTTTGAAAGATATTTGTGACATATATAACTGCCAAAGGAGTGGTATCCATAATCCAAACTCAGACAAATTAATAAGGAAAATAACCTCTAAAGGAAATTGAGAAAATAGTATAAGAAAGAAATCTAGAATTCCAGTTACCAAAAAAAGAAGGGGAAAGACAGTCAACCTCAGGAATAATCAAGAAAATCCAATTACATTTTATATTCCTTAGACTGGCAAATGTTAAATATTTGACAACCTCTTGATGTGATTCACTGAAATGGGCACAACATCACTTATGTAGTATTCCTGACAAAAATGGATAACTCAGTGCAATTATGTGCAAATCACAGATAAACCCTGTGCTCTTCAAATATGTTATTGTCATGAAAAAGAAAGAAAATCTGTTCCAGATTAAAGGAGGTTAAAGAGACATAGCAGCTAAATACAATGTGCTTCCTGGATCAGAAAAAAAATATTTTGCTAAAAGGACTCAATAAGCAACACTGGTGAATTTCACAGTATTATATCAATGTTAAGTTTCTTTAATTTAGTGATTTTTCAATGGTTACACAAAAGAATGTCTTTGTTCTTTGGAGCTATATGTGGGAATATGTACAACTGAAAAGCCGTGATGCCTGTAACTTACTCTCAAATGGTTTGATGAAAAATGATATGTAAGAAATTTGTCTGAAGAGAAGATGAGGAAAGGGGAAAGGAGAGAGGAAGATGAAGAGAAAGAAGGCAAATGGAGAAAAATATTATTAAATTGTTGAGTGCAGGTGAAGGATGTACAGTAGTGGTCACTACCATTTAAATAACTTTTAAAGAATGCAAAGTACTTGTATAGTTCTTTGGCGAGTAATACAGTAACCATGTTTATTGTGTTCATATGATAATATTAATGCAGTTTGATGATGATGTGATAGTAGTATACATAAAGATAAATATAACTGTATCCTATATGTTATGCCAATTCAAATTGGGAAAAACAATAGAATTTTGTATTTATTTATTTCATCTTTTAAGAAAAACATTACATTTTATGATGGGTATTGCATATTAGTATGACAGGACATTTCTACAAATAACTATAGAAATGTTGGGGTAAAGGAGTTAAATATTTTACTGAGAGCATTAGTACAATCAACAAAACAGGAAATACTCCCCTTAAGAAATTCAAATGTCCATAAAGATATACATATACATATTATACATGAACATTAATAGCAGCTATTTGGAAACAATCCAAATTCTTGTCAGTAAAAGGATAAGTTGCATTTTATTTATATGGTGGGATACTAACCAGCAGTTAAAATGAATGAAATAGAGCTATTAGTATCTACATGAATAGGTTTAGAAAGTGTACATGTCTACACAAATTGGTTTAGAAAGGAAAATCAAGTGTAGAACAATTAACTCATTCATACATATTATCTTTGTCAGTTAAGGGTGTTCTAACAAGGTACTATAGCCTGGGTGACTTATAAGCTAAAGGAAGTTATTTTTCAAAATTCAAAATCAGAGTACCAGCATGTTTCGGTTCTGATGAGAACCCTTATCTAGGCTGTGGCCTGCTGACTTAACACTCTCACATGACAGGAAGACAACAAGCAAGTTATTTTATGGCCTCTTCTTGTAAAAGGTACTAATTCCATCACCAAGACTTCACTTTCATGAACTAATTACCTCCCATGGGTCCTACCAACAAATATCATCATATCAGGATTAGAGTTTCAACATATGAATTTCAAGGTCAACACATTCAGTTCATTTCATACATTTTCACTTGGAGACAGACATGCACAGAGGGAACACAGTGTGAAGAGACACAGGGAGGAGACAGCCATCTGTAAGCCAAGAAAAGAGGACTCTATGTAACTCGCAAAATGAAGCAACCCTGGTAATATCTGGATCTCAGACTTCTGGCCTGCAGAAACAACTTTAAAACAACAAATTGTTGCAGTCATTGGTTGTAGTACTTTCATATGGCAGCCCTAACACAATACTTACAACTTGCAAGACAACTCTGTTATTTTTTAGAAGGTATGTTTTCAATGCAGGAAAAAAAGACTGCTCAAAAATGTAAGCCAAGAAGTGCATATGCTATTTAACAGGATGTTCTTTTGTATCTTAACAGTATAGTTATTTTTTTAACCTTGTATAGATTTTTATTTAATATACCTAGTGGGTCAGACTTATTGAGCAAGGGGAAACTATTCTCATGTCCTCAGAATTGTGTTCTATGACTTCCTAATTAAGGATGAGAAAGAGAATTCCCAAATTTCCTTCAGAGAAGATTGGTATAATAACCATAATTAACTCTAAGAAGTTTAATAATAAATCACCAGATCTCATGGGCATAATAAATACAACTAAGGAATTATTTTAATATAGACTCAGTGGAATAAACAAAAATTCAACTCCAGAGCTGCATGAATTATAAATGTACTACAGATACATTAAACTTTATGGAAAGTGAAATTTTAAAGGAGCATAGATCTTGCAGCATGATAATTTTAAAGTTATTTGTTATTGGAAAGATAGGGGCACAATAATATATAATTTTAGCTGTCTTAAAATCATGTCAGTAAGGATAATGATGTTCTGCTCTAAATTCTTTATGATACCTTGCTAGAGAAAAATATGAAGTTGAATAAAGCATAGAAGGTGAACGTGTCCCAAGAAAGAACTTCTTTGAGAGTGCCGATAGAATTTTGCAATTACATACATTGGTTTTCTTGTTAGCAAAATGCTGGTTCCTTTGTATCCTTCTCTGAAACTGTGAGCATTTGGAAACTCTAGTCTTACGTGTACAAAGCGGTATCTGGAATGTGGTTAATTGATGAATGAGACAGGTTGATGAAAGCCCGTCTTTATTGAAGTTTATAAATCTAGAGCAAGTTTATTGACAGTTAGAAGCAGACCTATCAATTGAAAACTCTTCATTCTGACACCCAATCCGATATGATGGATATATATATATATATATATATATATATATATATATATATATGCAACTGGCTGGATAAATGGAAGTCTGAGTTAAAGTACTCAGGTTTAAATATCTCCAAGTCAATATTTTGATAAGGGTCACTGAATTCTTTCTTAGGTCACAGATTTTTAAAATCAGAAGAAAAAACTTTTGGAAATAATTTCCTCCAATCATAAACTGGATGTGGGAAGCTTACATAGATAGCCACCTAACCTGTTCCTTTATACTTGAAGTAATTTGAGTGAGAAAAGTCTCGTGTACCCATTAGGTATTCAATTATACCATCTTACTGCTCTAGTTATTACAAATGCTTTCCCTAGAGTTAGTGTCAATTCCTAGAGTTAGGTGAATTCACTCATAAGTCTCAACTTGTCTTCAGGAGATACAAGAAAGAAATCCATCTTAGAAATGACAGTACCTAAAGAGAAATCATATCTCCAACTGAATCTATTTCTAATTACAAAATAAACTTATTTTTATACTTCAATAAACGTTAGGGACACAGTTAATTTACAATCAAAGAGATGAAGATAAGTAGGGGCTGGGGGCTGTAAATTAATTACAGAGCAACTTCTACAAAAGAATTGTGGGCCCCTCACTGCAGACTTGTAATAACCTGTCCACTAACTTGTGTCTAAACTAAATTTTACAGATAGTAAGTCTAAGGAATATCACTACAGGAAGCCTAGAAAGTAGTGTACCCAGAGAAGAAGAGGAAATCCAATTATGATGAAAGAAACTGTTATTGTTTAGATCTGGGATATCCCTCAAAGGCCTATGTATCAAAGGGTTGTTCTCCAGCCATCGCATTATTGGGAGGTGGCAGAAACTTTTAAGAAGTGGGGCCTAGTTAGAAGTCTTCAGTCATATGGGGGCATGCCTTTGAAGGGAACACTGGGATCCTGGCCTCTCCTCTTTTTGTTTGGTTCCTGCATGCCAGAAGGTGAAGCACCTGCCTCTATGATACCCTCCCACCATGATTCACTGCTTCATAGGCCCAAAAGTAATGGGGTCAACTGACCAGGGAATGGAGCTTCTGAAACTATGAGCCAAAATAAGCACTTTCTCTTTTTAAGCTCTCCTATTAAATTGATTTATTTCAGGTATTTGCTGTAGTAATGTAAAGCTGACTAAAATAGGAAACTTCAGAAAACATATAGAAAGATAATAATTTTACAGCTTTTTTTAATCTTAAGGGAATAAAACAAGACAAAACAGTTATAAGACAGTAGGGAATCCACAGTAGTTGCTATACTGCATATTGTTATCCTCTAAATAGTTGCTCAGACTGCTGGCTTTAGGTTTGCAAAGTCAGGCAATCAATACAAGCATTAGGTTGTTTCTTTACTTCAGTTGTTTTCATCTCAGCCTGTGTTCCTCCAGATCAGCCAGTTGCTTATGACAGAGTAGGGGGGTGGGTTTTTCCCTCCCTGCCCATACATTGGCTGTCTTGTGGTGGTGGTGGGGAGAGTGTGGCCTCCTTCCTGTTTTTTCCTAGCTGGCAGGGCCGCCGCTAGTACATGGGGAACTGCATAGCTTCCTACCTGTTTCTCCCCAGCTGGCAGGGCTACCACTAGCACACAGGGGGCTGCTTACCTATCTTTCTGTTTCTCCCCAGCTGGAAGAACCACTTCTTACAGTGGGCTGTGTACCTTCCCTTTTGTTTCTTCCCAGCTGGCAGGGCTTCTGCTGGCACATGGGGGTGTGTGTAGCTTCCTACCTGTTTCTCTCTGGCCATCAGGGCCTCTGCTGGCATACACTGGGCCACATAGTTTCCTTTCTGTTTCTCCCCAGTCAGCAGGGCTGCTGCTTCAGATTGTTTGTAATTGTTCTTAATTCTTCTATTCCCCAGAAAGGAGATTATACTAAAACATCAGTAATTCTATCTTAGTTACTTTTCTCTCATTGCTGGGACAAAATACCCAACACTCAAAGTCAAAGAGGGAAAGGTTTATTTAGCTCACAGTTTGTTGAGGTTTCAGTCCTTAATCCATGGGCTGCAAAGCAAATGGCACATGGCT
This sequence comes from Dasyprocta punctata, assembly GCA_004363535.1. Taxonomy (NCBI): domain Eukaryota; kingdom Metazoa; phylum Chordata; class Mammalia; order Rodentia; family Dasyproctidae; genus Dasyprocta; species Dasyprocta punctata. Next base: position 16,071 of record RJWM01002749.1, read on the forward strand.
GAGGAGTAATTGTTCACGGTGGCATGGTGGCAGAGACAGCAAAAGCAACAAGAGCAAAAAGGGAGAAGCAAGCCTCTTTCACTGTCTTATACTGTATGCAGGCTACCCACCCTAGGCTTTCCATGGAACAAACTGCAACCTAACTTAGTATATAAGTAAACCAACACCTAATTTAGGATATATATTAGTAACAAACAGCTGGCTTCAGCAATCACAAAAAACCAGGTTTCAGTGAATGCCAACAGTGAATTCATTAGACCAAACCCAAATAAAGCAAATGCTTCACTGTACCAATGTCTTAGTTATTTTTCTCATTGCTGAGACCAAATACCTAACATCCACAAGTTAAGGGAGGAAAGGTTTATTTAGCTCACAGTTTGTAGAGCTTTCAGTCCATTATTGGCTGACTCCAAGGCAGGCAAAGTAGTACATGGCAGAGGGGCAACAGTTTGTAGCAGCCGAAATCAGCAAAAAGAACAAGCAAGGAGAGAGAGGGGACAAGACTCTTTCTGTCCCTTATATTGTATGCAGGCTACACACCCTAGTTCGGGTGTAGATTCACACCCTTAATCCCAGCATCGCACTATGAATCAACCATATACTCTAGATTCAGCTAGACAACTTTCAAGAAAAATCACATGAGAAGTTCTTTATAGCATTTACTATAATTATTAATTTTAAAAATAATATTTCCATTGGAGATTAAGAAATAAATGGAGACTAATATGAGGGAAATGTTAGCATTTTACATATTAAATATGAACAATATCAAACTAGTATTATCTTCTCCTTGCAAAGTGGCACTGATAAACTTTAGTACAGGTTTTGTCCATGTTTTTCCAAAAGAAAGAATGGTTTTACTGATCCATTTTCAACTCTCCCCCATCCCTTCCCATCAACTTCTGTGAAATCATATCTAGACTGTTTCCCAACAAGCGTCCTCATCAAGAGTCACTGGCCAAATAAACGTTATTTCCATTTATTCACCTTCCCAACTGGAGTTCGAGCATTGATCTATTAATATGCCCAGCCTCCCCTCTTACCTATATGCTCCTCTTTCTAGTTATCTCTTTAACTGCACGTATGTCCATCTGTCATCCATCTACACAACCAACATTTACAGAGTATGCATTGGTACCGAACTAGAAATACGAGCATTGAGATAAAGACAACTGTGCCAACGACGACTTGGTGAGAAACAAGTAAACAAGATTTTATTACAGTGTTGAAAGCGCCACCAAAGTTAAACATCACAGAGCATTGTGGTAGTACAGAGGAAAGACCTATACTCCGAGAAAAGATTGTCTGAATTTTGAAGGAAAAATAGAAGGTGAAGGAGTAGCAGACACAGAACAAAGAGCTAGAAGAAAGCAAAATGTGTCTGGGGAAACTGTAACTTAACCTGATTAGAAGGTAGAATGAATAAGCAGGTAATTCTGAAGAGGTGAACAAAGACAAGGTGGCAGATACTTTTTCCTGCAGTTCTGGTTGCAGCTCCTGTGAAGAGGGCTGCTCAGTTTCTATCCACCTACATACTTTTAATTAATTTAGCTACACGTCCTTTTCTCAAAGGTACACCTTATTCCTTCTGCTTCCTCCAGTTTTCCATTGCTGATGCCGTACCCTCTCCTCACAGCTTTATTTTGAGAATTTAAAATAATTTTTTAAAGCTTCCGAAGTAAAATATTCAAGGCAAGAAGAGGCAGGGATCATTACTTGAAAGGAAAAAAAAAATACTGGGTAAATTGGCAGGTACCTATTCAAATCTTCCTCCAACTTTTGCTCTTAGATACTATGAATTTAGCAGTCACAGTATTCATGCCTCTGCGAAGGGGAAAAAGTCTCTAGTTCAAACGCTTCGTGAGGAAATTACAGGCTCAAATGTGGTTTGTCGTTAGGCTTGTGAGTTGTTTAGGCGGCTACTATCATCCCAGTAAGTCAAGACGGTGAGGCGTGCAGCTGAGGTGGAGTGCGGGAAAACAGAAGTAAAAGTTCCGGGCAAACATGGCGCCCTGGCTTCTGAAACGCTTTATTCTCTCCGCTTCCGTACCCTTCCTCCTATCCCTGCACTAACTCCACCAATTTTGCTCCTCAACGAACATCCTAACCGGTACCCGCCTGAACGCACCGGGTAGGGAACAGCGCAACCTACAGTCCCCGGGGGCAGCAGGATCGGGTGAAGCCCGCTCCCCGACTGCCTCCCGGCCCTGCCCGGCGTGACCTCCCGCGCCGCCTTCCTGGGGCGGTGTCCGGCTTTCTCCCAGCGCTGCCTGCGGCTGCCCGAGACCCTCCGCGGCGCCTGAGCCACCGGCTGAGGGCGCTACCTGTTCGCGCTTCAGGCGCCGCCCAGGCTGCCACCCAACCGCGCAGGCCCGGAGGCTTGCACCGCGCTGCCTAGCAACCGGTTTATTCTGCCCAGCCTCCCAGGGAAAGCAGACCCACACACTTCCCAGCCCCGCCTCCTAGCCCTGACAGATAAGCCTCCCAGCCAACCACGCTTCGAGTCTTCCTTACGTTGCGCTCCCTAGCTCCGCCCAGTATCTATAGTCACCCACTACAAACAAGGTGCCGCCTGAAGCCAGCTTCAGAGGAAAGTGAGCTCCTGGAGTTTAAACTTATCTCTTCCGCCCTGCTTACGCTTACGTGGAACGCCTATTGATGTTTAGCACTAAGGGTCAGTGAACATAAGCATTAAAACAAGCTGGGCCCTGCGCTTCCCAACTTCAGTCCAGCAACAAAGCATAATATGTAAAGGGTAGTGTAATATAAGAGGCCCTGCTAGTAAGTAGCAAGCAATCTGACTTGACTAGTAGGTCTGCAAATGTTTCATGGAACTTGACAACAGAAAAATGAGGAAATTAGCTGAGCCGGGTGAGTGCTGAGGGTAGGAGTTCCAAAAAGACAAAGTAGCTTTGCTGAAGAGCGAGGAGTAGGGGGCAGGGGGTAGAGGAAGGAAGACGTTTACACTTAAAAGTTTTTAAAGCAGAAGGTGGTATAATCAGACCTAAATTTTATAAAGATCACTCTGAAGTCATTTCAGAGAATGCTTTGGAAGAAGGCAAGAGAGAGTTATAAATTAAACATTCTGCCATTAGTGATTCTCATTTATGTGAAGACTTTCTTGCCATTCTGGATTATAGGCTCTTTAAAGACAAGGAAAATATTATCAGGTTTTGTCTTTCTTTTGCTGCACCACAGGTTATTTGATTCTTTGTTGAATGATCAAATGAATAGCAACCCCAAGGTTCTGAGCCCGAAAACAAGAAAAAACTGAAAATTGTCAGAGAGCACCTAATCTGTAGGCACAGTGTACTTAAAATTCTGAGAATTGGTGGGCTTGTGGCCTGAGAAGAGCATCGGGTAAGGTCTGTGCTTTGAGAATCATCACACTGGGCTAAATCGGTCACACTAAAACTTCCTCAGAGTAGCTCGCTTTGTGAACTTTGGGTTGGCGACGAATATGAAGAGTTAACAAGGGCCAAACTGAAGTGGTAAAGGAAGTTCTGGAAGAATATCTGAGATAGATATTTGAGGTAGTGATCTAGGGCTTCAAAAAGAAAACGTGTTCGGTCAACTTTTTCTGTAATGACCCAAATAGAGCATATTTATGGACCATATGATTTCTGTTATAACTACTCAATTCCATCATAATGCAAAATTAATTATAGAGTTGATATAAACAAATAGGCAGGACTATCTATCAAAAAAACTTAACTTCTTTTATTTTAAAAAAAACAGAAAAAAGAATAGAAATGATACAGATTTTCAAAAAAGAATAGTAGGAAATTAACACTAGTTAATATATTGCAGATTGTTATCTTAGAAGTAGGTGTTCGGGTTACAAAATCTAGGCATAAAAAAATGATCAAACAATCAAACAATCACAGTATAAACCGTTCCCTTTGATGAAGTAACAGAGATTAGTAGTATAGTTATCTATCTTGTATACATATACACATTTATATATGTATACCTACATACATATAATATTTTCCTTTCTTCCTTTTGCTCTTTCACCATCCCAGTTGTTCTTTCCTTTTGAGCACTTCCTTTCCCTTTCATTATTACAATATCTATTGTACATTTTGGATCTTATTACTTTTCCAGTTTTTTATTTTATTATTTTTTACACTAGGGAGACAATACAATATTCATAAATGTGAATTTGACTTATTTCACTTAGCAGTATGGTCTCACGTTACCTCCATTTACCTGTAAAAACGTCAAGATTATTCTTTTTTATACCTGAGTAATATTCCTTTGTATAAAAATACCACATCTTTTTTATCCATTCTGTGGTTGATGCACATTTGGGTTATTTCCACGATTTAGGTCTTACAAATTGTGCTGCCATAAACATAGGTGAACATGTATTGCTGTGGTATGACATTTTCAATTTTTCTGGGAAAATACCCAGAAGGGGAATAGCTGGATTGAATGAGGCTTCCAATCCTAGTTTTTTGAGGAATCTCCACACTGATTTCCACTTGGTTGCACCAATCTGCACTCCCACCAGCTGTAGAGAAGTGTTTCTTTTTCCCCACAGCCTTGCCAACATTTGTTATCAGATGATTTCTTGATGGCAGCCATTCCTTCTGGAGTGAGATGGAATCTCAGTGTTGGTTTAATTTGCATTTCTCAAATGACCAGTAATGTTGAATATTTCTTCATGTATTTATCTGCCATTTGTATTTCTTCATCTTACAAGTGTGTGTTCATCACAGATGCCCATTTTTGGATTGGGTCTTTGAATTTGGGGGGCCTGGTGTTTTTCAGTTCTTTTTATGTTCTAGATATAAGTTTTCTGTCTGAGGGACAGCTGGTTAAAATTCTTTCTCATTCTGTGGGTTTTCTTTTCACTCTGTTAGTAATTTCTTCTGACGTGAAAAAATGTTTTAATAAGATGAGATCTCAGTTGTTGATTCTTTGAAGTACTTCCTGTGTGGTTTGCATTTTGTTCGTGAACTACCCGATGTCTTCAAGATTTCTGCCTACCTTGCCTTCCAGTAGATTTAGTAAAAAACTGAACTTTACAAACAGACAATGGCCCAGAGTTGGCACATGGGTCATCATTTTCTATGATTTCTAGATTTGAGTGCCACCTGGGATGTAGAGGTTAGACTATAGCCTACCTCAGGAAACACCCCTCCCCATCTATACCTCTGTAATGCCAAGATCTTATAGGTATTCAGTAAATGTTGCATCAACATCATCCATGAATGCAATATTAAATGGAACCATGTAAGATCTCTCCACCAGAAGTTCTTGACATAACTCACAGGGAATCAAATAGTGGTGACCAAAGTATCATTTTGTTTGACTGACATTTACTCCTCTTCATTTTCCTCATTTTGTTGTGTCAGATATTATGCTAGGTGTTTTTCCATAAGGTTCACACAGAGTTTTCATAAGCCCTACAAAAATGATACTTTTATTCTCACCTTAAGGAAAAAGATATTGAATGTTACAGGTTGAACTGTATCCCTCCAAAAATGGTATGTTGAAGTAATAACCGTCAGTACCTCAGAATATGACCTTATCTGGAAATGGTGTTATTGCACGTGTAGTTATTTAAAAAGAAATGAAATCCTTCTGAGATAGATCCAGCATAACTGGTGTTTTTTGTCACAGGACAGCCATGTGAAGAAACAGACACAGAAAGAATGCCATATAAAAATAGAGGATTAAAGTGACATATCTATAAGCCAAGGTTCACCTGGAGCAACCAGAAACTAGGAAAAAAGTCTGGAAAAAGTTCTCTCAGGAGTGTTCAGAAGAGCTTTTCATTGACATGATCTTGATTTTGGATTCTGGCCTCCAGAATTGTGAAACAATAAATTTCTGCTGTTTTAAGTGACTGAGTTTTTGATACTTCTTTATGGCAACTGTAGGAAATGAATATGCTGGGATTCAAGAAGTTTCTCTTTCGTGCAGGGTCACCCAACTATTTTGAGACAGAGTTAGTATTCCAATTCAGGACCACCTGGATCCCAGATCTATGCTTTTTTGTTAATGCTGGCATGCGTCTGTCTTTCATTTTACTTTACTCTGAGGAAGTAATGTAAAAGTCAACATTGACTCATATGAGAAAAGTGATTCCTCCTTTTCTTTTCTCACTCTGCAATATTTTTCTTGTGAACAACATTCTTTTCTTTCTTTAGAACTCTTTACCAATGTTAAAAGATGTTTCTATGTTCTCTAATGTTGTCTTATATAGTCATAAGCTGCAAGTTCTTTTTACTCCTTAAGAAGTCTCATTTTAATTTTCACTGTTTTTTAATAAAAGACACAATCTATACATGGCATACTTCTTTCACAAATTCCTCTTAACACACTCCTTAATGAAGATCTCTTCAATGTAATCAATAAGTGCTCCTAGGTGATGTTTCCTGGAAAGTGAGGGAAGGTAAAGTGAGAAAAAGTAGACTTTTATGCTGTATAAAACAGGTTATTTCCAATTCTCAGCCTGAATCCAATGAAGCAAGCAATATTTATGCTATTTTTAGAAGAAACTCAGGCTCAGAAAAGATTAAGCAACCTACTTGAGGTTCAAGATCATTTGTGGAATTCAAATATTCCTATCTCCCAGGTTTGTGTGTCTCAAAAGACCATTTTCCTCAATTTGCCTTAGGCCTACTCTTACTCTCCCCACCTTCTGTCACCTTCTTCATGGTATTATTACCAAATTAATACTGCCTTTTCCTGTTTCCTTCCCAAGTAGTCACTTAGAATTGTCTTTTTTTTATTCACATGTATCACTAAATCTTTACCCCTGTATCATTTAGAGTTTATTGGAGGAACAGATTTAATATAAAAATATATAATATGTAAAGAATTTACTAAGTATGCTTATGATGGCCACATATGGAGTCAAGAGTAGAAGAATGCAAAATGGTCATGTACATGCTGGGGAGTCCGAGGGTCCAGTTGAAACTTGAAGGCCTGAAGCTAACTGTAGAGTCTTGAGTCCTTATTGTAAAGCCGAAGAATCTGTGTTGGAAGGCCCAAGAGTCTGGAAGCCAGAAGGAACAGGAGATGAATATCCAAAGGCAGTGGTAAAGACTGGAGCTCCTCTGAAGACCTCCTTCTTCTTTCTCTTTTTATTCCATCCAAGTTCCAAGTCTGTTGGTTGGTGCCACCCACAACCAGGATAGGTTTTCCCTCCTCAATTTTCCGTTTATCTGTCAATCATTCAGACACATACAGAACTGTGTTCTACTAATCCAGTAGGCATTTCTTAATCCATTCAAGTTAATGTCATTATTGACTATTACAATTCTATCCTAAAATTGGCTGGACGTAAAATTGTGAAGTATGCAGAAATCTTCTCAGACATGCTTTTATCTTTGATCATTTGGCAAACTTTAACAAGGCTTTGTGCAATACCTTGGACACTGACAATCTTACCTAACCTGTCTCTTTTCCTACATCCTTAAAGGTTGAGATGTCCTTTCATCTGGGTCCTTGCATCCCATCCTTGTCAGTCTCTTTGGAGATCTTTCTGTTTTAGATCTGTTATCTTTCATCCTTCTATCTTCCCCGCTGATTTCTCGCTACTTACTAATATTTCTTCTTTAAAAAAATTCTTTAATCTATTCCTCATGTCACTCCCCACTGACCTTCTTTCTATATTTTTCTCCCAGACCTGGAGAGCAAAGTGTAGTTTCTTCGCTAACAAATCTACTGCAGTCATTTTTTGCCCTCATTTTCCACTAAAACTGCTCTAAGATTACCAAAAACTGCTTAAGTAAAAGTTATTGTTAGTTAGAATGTGAAATCAGATGTCATCAAAGTGAATGAAGGTTTTGAAGTCAATGTTCTACTCCATTTCTTTGCTACATTTGACAGTTTACATGATTCCGTTGTGCTTGAGTCTCCCCTTCCTTTGGCTTCTGAAGGATTCTATCTATCTATGCTTCTCTTGCTTCCTCGTTATTTTCTTCTCTCTGCTTTCTTTTTTCTTAAATTTTTTATTTTTAAAAAAGCAAAACAAAAAAAGGATAGAAATGATACAGAATTTCAAAAAAAAGGGAGGGAATTAACACTAGTTAATATATTGCATTTTGTTATCTTAGAAGTTGTTGTTCAAGTTATAAAATCTAGGCACAAAAGTAATCAATCAATGACAGCACAAAATGTTCTTTTTGATGAACTAACAGAGATTAGCAGTATAGTTATTTATCTAGCATACATGAACATACACACATTTATATGTGTTTACCAACATACATAGAATCTTTTCCTTTCTTCCTTTTTTCCTTTCCCCTATCCTAGTTGTTCTGCCCTTTTGAGCACTTTCTTTCCCTTTCATTATTACAATATCTATTGTATACTTAGGATCTTATTACACTTTCAGATACTTATTTTTATTATTTTTTTATACTAGGGAGACAATATGATATTTATAAATGTGAGTTTGATTTATTTCACTTATGAGTATGGTCTCAAGTTGCTTCCATTTACCTATAAAAACCTCAAGATTGTTCTTCTTTATAGCTGACTAATATTCCATTGTATAAAAATACCACATCTTTTTTAACCATTCTGCAGTTGATGGGTATTTGGGCTGTTTCCAAGATTTGGCTGTTACAAATTGTGCTGCTATAAACATGTGTTGTGACATGATATTTTCAATTTTTCTGGGAAAATACCCAGAAGGGGAATAGATGGATTAAATGGGACTTCCAAATCTTGTTTTTTGAGGAATCTCCACACTGATTTCCATAGTGGTTACACTAGTCTACACTCCCACCAACAGTGGAGAAGTGTTCCTTTATCCCCACAGCCCCACCAACATTTGTCATCAGTTGATTTCTTGATGGCAGCCATTCTTTCTGGGGTGAGATGGAATCTCGGTGTTGTTTTAATTTGTATTTCTCGAATGACCAGTGATGTTGAGCATGTCTTCATGTATTTATTTACTATTTGTATTTCCTCCTCTAAGAAGCACGTGTTCATCTCAGGTATCCATTTTTGGATTGGGCCTTTGAATTTGGGGACCCTGATGTTTTTCAATTCTTTATATGTTCTAGATATAGGTTCTCTGTCTGAGGGACAGCTGGCTAAAATTCTTTACCATTCTGTGGACTTTCTCTTCACTCTGTTGGTGATTTCTTTTGAAGTACAAAAAATTTTAATAAGAGATTCCAGTTGTTGATTCTTTGAAGTACTTCCCCTGCATTTTGTTCATGAAATCTTGGCCTATCCCTATGTCTTCAAGATTTCTACCTACCTTGTCTTCCAGTAGATTTAGTGTTTCTGTTTTAATATTTAGATCTTTGATTCATTTTGACTTTAGTTTAGTACATGGTGATAAACATGGGACTAGTTTCAGTCTTTGGCATGTGGAAAACCAATTTTTCCAGCACAATTTATTATAGAGACTATGTTTCTTCCAGTGGACATGATCAGTCCCTTTGTCAAAGATAAGGTGGCTAAGTGTCTTTGTAGTTGTGTCTGCATCTTCTAATCTGTTCCATTGATCCTCAAGTCTGTTTTTTTGCCAGTACCATGCTGATTTTATCACTGTAGCTTTGTAGTATAATTTCGAGTCAGGGATTGTGATGCCTCCTGCCTTGCCTTTGTTCCCCAGGATGGCCTTTGGTATTCTAGGTCTCTTCTGTATCCAAAGGAATTTTAGGAATGTCTTCTCTATATCTGTAAGATATGTTAATGGTATTTTGATCAGAATTGCATTAAATCTGTATAACAGTTTTGGAAGTATGGTCATTTCCACAATGTTAGTTCTTCCTAAGTAAGAGCAAAGGATGTCTTTCCATTTTCTGACATCCTCTTCATTTTCCTTTTTTAGAATACTATAGTTTTCAACGTATAGGTCTTTTACATTCTTTGTTAGGTTGGTTCCTAAGTATTTCATTGTTTTGGGTGCTATTGTGAAAGGTGCCATTTCCATAATTTCTCCCTCGGTGAGTTTGTTGTTTGTATACAGGAATGCTATTGATTTTTGAGTGTTGACTTTGTATCCAGCTACATTGCTGCATTTGTTTATTAACTCTAGTAGTCTTCCAATAGAGTTTTTGGTTTCTTCTATGTAGAGTATCATGTCATCTGTAAATAGTGATAGTTAGCTTCTTTCTTTCTTATTCCTTTTATTTCTTTCTCTTTTCTAATTGCTCTGGCTAATGTTTCCAGAACTGTATTGAATAGGAGTGGTGGTAGTGGGCATCCTTGCTCCTGATTTTAGAGTGAAGGCTTTCATTTTTTGTCCATTTAGTATAATGTTGGCTGTTGGTTTGTCATAGATGGCTTTTATCAGATTGAGGTAGATATCATCTATTCCAAGTTTGTGTAGGGTTTTTATCATGAACAAGTGTTGGACTTTATTAAAAGCATTTTCTGCATCTATTGAGATGATCATGTGATTTTTGTCTTTAGCTCTGTTGATGTGGTGCATTACATTTATTGATTTGCTTATATTAAACCATCCCTGCATTCCTGGGATAAATCCCACTTGGTCATGATGTATAATCTTTCTGATGATTTGCTGCATTCTACTTGCCAGTATTTTCTTGAGAATATTTGCGTCAATGTTCATTAGGGAGATTGATCTATAGTTCTCCTTTTTGGTTGGGGCTTTCTCTGGTTTTGGTATCCGAGTAATACTTGCCTCCAGGAATGAGTTAGGAAGAATTGCTTCTTTTTGAATTTTATTGAAAAGTTTGAGGAGTATTGGCATTAAATCTTCTTTAAATTTCCTTTAGAATTCAGCTGTGAATCCATCAGGACCTGGGATTTTCTTTGTTGGTATGTTTTTAAACACATTTTCAATTTCAGTAGCTGATATTGGGTTTCTCAAAATTGTTATATCTTCTTGGTTCAGCTTTGGTAATTCATGTGTTTCTAGAAATCTGTCCATTTCCTCTGTGTTCTCCACCCTATGTGAACAAAGGTTTTCAAAGGAGGTATTCATGATCTTCTGAATTTCCATGGGATCTGTAGTAATTTCACCCTTTTCATTCCTTATTGCATAAATTTGAGGTTTTTCTTTCTTTTTCTTGATAAGGTTTATCAATTTTCTTTATTCTCTCAAAGAACCAGCTCTTTGATTCATTAATTTTTTGTATTGTTTTCTTAGTCTCAACTGCATTAATTTCTGCTCTGATCTTTATAATTTCCTCTCTTCTACGAGCTTTGGGTTTGACTTGCTTTTCTTTTTCTAGAAGCTTGAGGTGTAGCATTAAGCTACTTATTTGTGCTCGTTCTGTTTTCCTGATGTGACAATTCACTGCTATGTATTTCCCTCTTAGGACAACTTTCATTGCATCCCACAGGTTTCAGTATGTTGTATGTGCATTTTCAGTGAATTATAGGTATTGTTTAATTTCTTCTTTAATTTCACCTGTAACCTATTGGTTGTTCAATAGGTTGTTATTCAATTTCCTTGTGTTTATGTAAGTTTTGCAGTTTCTTTTGCCATTAATTTCCAATTTCAGTGCACTATGGTCAGATAATATGCAGGGGATAATTTCAGTCCCTTTGCACTTACTTAAGGATGTTCTATGGACTAATACATAACCTATTTTAGAGAATGTCCCATGCATAGCTGAGAAGAATGTATATTCTGATGTGGTTGGGTGGAACACTCTGTAAACATTTACTCAGTCCATTTGTTCACAGGTTTGATTCAGTTCTGTTATTTCTTTGCCAACTTTTTGTCCAGCTGATCTATCTCTTTGTGACAATGGGTTATTAAGGTCCCCTATTACAATTGTGTTATTGCATATTTGATTTTTCATGACTATTAGTATTTGTCTTACATAATTGGGTGCTCCCACATTTGGTGCAAATATATTTATGATCGTAATCTCTTCCTCTTGAAGTTTTCCCCTAACAAGTATGTAGTGACTTTCCTTATCTCTTGATCATTTTTGGTTTGAAGTTCACATTGTCTGCAAATAGAATAGCTACCCCTGCTTTTTTCTTGGTTCCTTTTGCATGGAATATTGTTTTCCATCTTTTGACTTTTAGTCTATGAGTTTCCCTTTCAGTCAGATGTGCTTGCTGTATACAGCATATTGTTGGATCCTGTTTTTTGATCCATTCTGTCAACCTATTTCTTTTATTTGGTGTATTGAGGCCATTTACATTGATGGATATCATTGATATGTACTGGCTTAACTTTGTCATGTTATTTTCCTCTTGCTGTTTTCCTGTTTTTTCCTCTTATTTAACTGCTTGCCCTGTCTGGTGGTTTCTTTCTATTATTGTTCTGAAAATTGTAGTCATTTTTATCTCTATATAGTATGTCTTTCAGTACTCTTTCTAGGGTTGGTTTGGTGAACATGAATTTCTTCAGTTGTTCTTTGTCATGGAAGTAACTTATTTCTCCATTAATTTTCAAAGAAAGTTTTGCAGTGTACATCAACCTGGGCTGAAAGTTGTTTTCTTTCAGGGCTTGAAACACTTTGCTCCAAGCTCATCTTGACTTGAGGGTTTGCGCTGAGAAGTCTGCCTTGATTCTAATAGGCTTTTGTTGATAGGTGAGTTGCATCTTTTCTGTAATGGCTTTTAGTATTCTGTTTTTGTGCTGAATTTCTGGAATCTTAATTATTATTCATCTGGGTGTAGATTTATTTTGGTTATGACTGTTTGGCTTTCTATATGCCTCACTTCTCTGTATATCTGATTCTTTTCTCATGTTTGGGAAATTTTCTGCTATTACCTCTGTGAATAGGTTGTCATTTGTGTTGACTCCTGCATCTTCATTGATGCCTGTTAATCTTAAATTGTTCCTCTTTGCATCATCTTCAAGCTGTTGAATTGTCATTTCATGCTGTTGTGTTATTTTTAGAAGTTCTTTCCTTTCATAATCTCTAGCCATGATCCTGTCCTCAAGGTCCAAAATTCTATCCTCAGCTTCATTCAAATGGCTTTGCCAGCTTTCAATAGAATTTTTCATTTCCTGAGTGTCTGTTTCAATTTGTTTCATGCATTCTACTTCTTTTCTATATTGTTCATTCAAGGTTTCCATCATTTTCCCATGCTCCTGTACTTTTTTTTATCTATGTCTTCTCTAGCTATGCGGAACAACTCCTTTATTAATGTTGTCATTTCTTACTTCATATGAAAAATTATTTCTAATCTAATTTCCTCTGTAGCCTCATGGATTTATTTCTTTATTTCACTTGCTATCTTTTCAGAAATTTCAGGTGTATGGCTACTAATGTCCTCTATTTTGATGTCTCCTGTACTTGTTTCTGATGGACTGGACGTTTGAGATTGCATTTTGCTTTTTCGTTTTGTCATTTTCACCTCTTGGGCTAATATTTTGGTCTTTTCAATCCCCCTAGTCTCAACTGCCTGTTGTGTGAGTCTTAGCATCTTACTGTGGTTGATGTTTGGCCAATTACTGGGTCCCACAATGAAGGGAGTGGCCAGTCACCTGAGTTCCTCCTGGGCCTGTTGGGTGAATCCTATATTCTCCCTAGGCTGACTGGCCTAGGATTATTGATATAAGTTAACTCTTATTTCCTATTGTTTTTTCTTTGTGGCACTGGGCATCGAACTCACAACCTCATGCTTGCCAGACAAGTGCTTTAAGCCACTGAGCCAAACTCCCAGCCCTAGTTTTTTGAGGCAGGGTTGCACTATGTAGCTCAGGCCGACCTTCCACTTGCACTGTAGCCCAAGCTGGCCTTGAATTCACAATGCTCCACCTACCTCAGTCTCTCTAGTGCTGGGATTAAAGATGTGTGCCACCATGCCCGGTTCTTAGTTCCTATTGTTACTATGGCTTCAGGCTAATCCAGGCCACCAGATCTACCTGGCTACAGTGTGCACCTCAGCTGGAACCCTACTATGTCACTGGGTGTCTTCTAGGCCCTTTCAATTTCCTCTGTGTTAGGGGAGGCTTTGTTGGCACTCACCTCAACCCACCTGGTGTTCTCTGTATGGAAGAAGGACTCATTCACACTCTTACCAGACTCACCAAGGATCCACAGCTGGTGGGGGAGAGTTTACTGCTGCTCCCATTTACCCCCTCTATTTGAAGGGGAAACTCACCACACTGTTGCAAGTCCACTGAGGTCCTCTGTGTAGGTGATGGGTTGTTGAGGCTCCCACCAGCCCACCAAGGTTCTGCAGGTGGTGGAAGGAGTCACTAATTGTCTGTGGGCTGTTGTGGTCTTTTGGGTGGAGAGGTGGTGACCGAGGACCCTGTTGATCTCCAAGGTCGTGGGGCAAGGAGAAGGGAGGAACCAGTGATCCCACTGGCCCCCTAGGTCCGGGGGTCAAAGCCAATGATCCTGCCAGCCCCTAGGTCTGAGGAGTGAGGAGGGGGGCAGGGCCAACTATCTTGGCTGCCCCTAGGTCCAGAAAAATGACCCTAGGCAAGTTACCTTGCAAGCCTCAATTTTCTTTCGGTAGGTATGTTGAGCCCACTGATGAATAGCTTGCACAGCCGCGAATTCTCCATCTTCTGGCCTGGGCCTTGCCCCCACCCTGGGAGCTCCGAGGCTTTGCTGTTGCAGCTACCTTTCGCAGAGGCCTCTGCACTTCTTGGGCCCAGCCTCCGCTGTAGCCACCACCACTGGCCACTCCCGCCACGTCCACTCCCTTATCTGGACACAACACCTGCTCTGCTTTCTAATGTACCTGTTTCTTACTTCTTGCTGTCCTGAGAATTTTTCCACTCTGCTAACTCTACCTAGTACATTTATGCATAGCTGTGCACGTATGTCCCATGTGGATACCCAATCTTCCCAGCATCTTTCTGTAATACATGTTTTGGGCACATTTGTCAAGAAACTAGCAAGAATGTGTGGGTTTATATCTGGGTACTTTTTTCTGTTCCATTGGTCTCTGTGTTTGTTTTTAATGCCAGTACAGTAGTTTATTTTGGTTACTATTACTCTGCTGTATGTTTTGAAATCAATATTGTGATGTTTCTTGCATTACTCCATTTGCTTTGGGTATTCTTAATTGTTAAGAGTTTTAGAATTTTTTCCTTCTAGCTCTATAAAAAGTTTCATTGATATTTTAATGGGCATTGTATTGAATTCATAGTTGCTTTGGGTTGTATGGACAGTTTAACAATAATAATGCTTTAAACCTATGAATGTTGAAGCTTTTTCTGTCTTTAGTATGTTTATATTTTTATCAGTTTTTTTTGTTTTTGTTTTGTTTTGTTTTTGTTTTTGTTTTTTTGTACTGGGAATTGAACTCAGGATGCTGTGCTTGCCAGGCAGGCACTGTACCGCTAACCTATATCCCTAGCCCTCATCAGTGTTTTGCATGTTCATTGTAGATATCTTTCACTTACGTTTATTTCTAGGTCTTTCTTTATTTTGTAGTTTTTATGAATAGGATTGCTTTCGTGATTTTTTTCTCAGCAAATCATTATTGGTGTATAGAAAAGCAACAGATTTTTGTACATTGATTATATCTCTTGCTACTTTACTGATTTTCATTATCAGTTCTGGTAATCTTTTGATAGAGTCTTTAGGTTTTTTTCTCTACATAGAAACCTATTATCTGTGAACAGGGTTAATTCGACTTCAGGTCCTTCCTATTTGTGTGCTCTTTATTCCTTTCTCTTGCCTAATTATTCTGGCTAAAATTTCTACTAATAATGAATAAGAGAGAAAACAGTAGACACCCTCATCTTATTCCTATTCTTAGAAGAAATGCTTTCAGTTTCTCCATACTTAGTGTAATGGGTTGTGGGATCTTCATGTATAGCCTTTATTATGTTGGAGCATAATCATTCCATTCCTAGTTTATTCAGTGCTTTTCTCATGAAGGGAATGCTGAATCTTATCCAATGCTGTCTCTGTGTCTATTGAAATAATCATGACTTTTTATCCTTGATTTTGTCATGTAATTCATTATGTTTATTGATTTGAATATGTTGAACCATTCTTGCATCTCTTGATTGTGGCATATGATCTTGCAGATGTGATGTTGAATTTGATTTGCTATCTTTTTTGAGGATTTTTGTGTCCACATTTATCAGAGATATTGTGCATACTTTTGTTGTTTTTGTATCTTTGACAGTTTTTGGTAACAGAGTAATGTTGGCCTCATGCACTGACTTTGGAAGAGTTTTTTCTCAATTCTGTGGAATAGTTTGAAAAGAATTGTCATAAGTTCTTGTTTAAAATTTGGCAAAATTCAGCAGAGAAGCCATCTGATCATGGACTTTTCTTTGTTGGGAGATTTTTATTACTGATTCAATCATGTTGTTACATGAGTTAGAAATATTATAGGCAGTCAGACAGGGATGGGCTCTCCAAGGAACCAGTGCAGAAGGCCAGGTACCTTGTAACTGTGGGTGAGACAGACACTTCTGCTATGGGCCAGACCTCAAGACAAAAGATAAATGAAATGTACCCACATATTCTCAAGGATGAGCATCAGGAATGGATATTCTAAATAGGTCTCTATCACCCTGAGGAAGTCAGGAGTCACCACCCCAACCCCCTACAGGAAGAGTCACTGTTTTTTAACCATGCCTGCTTGCTATGTGACTTGCTTCACCATTTGTCCCCAATTTAATAAATTTTACATGAGCAATTAATCTTATTGGTTGACCATAGTTCTGTTCCACCTTATGCCAACCTCGCGGGTTCCCATGTTTTCCCCACCTTCGACCTGTCTCACCTCGTGGTTTTGCTCTATAAAAATTCCTAGAAAAGACAGAGTCTTGAGCAGCCCACTCAGGACCCCTTCTGTCTCTCTCTTTCAGACAGAAACTTTCTTTCTCTCAGTAAATATATTCCATTCTTAACCTCTGTTGTTCCTAAAATTCATTCTTTGATTTTAGAGAACACGAACTCATACTGAACATACAGTAGGCTGGGAGTTTCGTTCTCGTATATCATCATTATTTGTTATTGGTCTATTCAGGTGTTACATTTCCTTGTGGTTCAATTTTGGCATGCCATAGTGCCCAATAGTTTGTCCATTCTAGATTTTTCCATGTGTTAACATGTAGGTTTTTCAAAGTAATCCCTATTGACCTTTTGTATTTCTTTGATGTCCATTGTAATATCTCCTTTTTCAATTCTAATTTTGTTTATTTGGAGACCTTTTCTTTCTTTTATTTATAATTAGTCTAAATAAAAAATTTCAATTTTATCTTTTACTGTGTTTCACTGATCTTTCATATTTTTTACATTCACTTTCATTTATTTTTGCTCTGATCTTTGTTATTTTTTCTCTTATATTAATTTTGGGCTTGGCTTTTTCAATTGCTTCTCTTTCTACTAACTGCAGTTTGATTTTGTCCTTGGGATGCAACATGAATTGCTTATTTAAAAAATCCTTTTCTTTATGTAAGTACATATTGCTATAATATAACCTCTTATTACTACTTTTGTTGCATCCCATAAGTTTTTGGCATATTGCTTTGGAAATTTCATTTCTTTCAAGAAATTTTAAAAATTCTGAGTTTCTCAATGTTTCACTATTCATAATGTTCATAGCAGATTTTTTTTTCCAGTCTCCATGTATTTGTGTGTGTGATTCACCCAACCTCCCACCCCGGGGATTGGTCCCAAGGCCTGTGTATTGGAATACATCTCCATCACTCTGACTACTTTTTAAAAAGTGTTGTCTAACTATGTAGTTCAGGCTGGCCTTGAACTTGCAGTGATCTTCTTGGCTCAGCCTCCTGAGTGCTGGGGTTAAAGGCGTGCACCACTACATTCAGCTGCTACTTTTTATTTTGAAACAGACTCTTGCTAAGTCATCAGGTTGCCCAGACTAGTCTTCAATTTGCAGTTCTACCTCAGCTGCCCAGAGTGCTGGGATTACAGGCACACATTGACATGCTCAACTGTATAATTTCTAGAGCTTTTTATTTTTTTTTTGCTATTGACAGTTCCATTCTACTGTGGTCAGAAAAGATACAGGATATAGTTTCAATATTTTAAACTTGTTAAAATACGTTTTCTGGCTTAAAATGATCTATTCTTTTTTAGCATTTCTATTTACTTATTTATTTTTATTTTATGAAAAAAGTAAAACAAAATTTCATAACAAGATAATGGGAGAACAACAACAGTGAATACATTGTGTATTGTTATTTCTAAAGTAGTTTCTCAGAGAAGATAGTCTATTCTAAAATAAATTCCTTATTCTTAAGAAAAGACTTTATATTTGTAGTTCTTAGATGAAATGTTTGGTAAATGTCTAAGTTCTTTTGATGTATAGTATAATTTTTTTTTTTTTTTTTTTTGCGGCACCGGGGATTGAACTCACAACCTCGCGCCTGCCAGGGCAGGTGCTTAAGGCACTGAGCCAAACTCCCAGCCCTGGTTTTTTGAGGCAGGGTCGCACAATGTAGCTCAGGCCGGCCTTGCGCTTGCGTTGTAGCCCAAGCCGGCCTCGAACTCACAACGCTCCACCTACCTCAGCCTCCCGAGTGCTGGGATTAAAGGCGTGCGCCACCACGCCCGGCTTTTTGTATAGTATAATTTAAATCTCATGTTTCTTTTTAATTTTTTGTCTATAGGATTAATCCATTGCTGAACATTAGGTGTTGAAATTTCCCGCTATTAACATATTGGAGCCTATATCTCATTTTAGGTCTAATAGTGTTTGTTTTATAAAATTGAATGCTTAAAATGCAATATTATATGAAATTAATATTCACAGTAAATATATAGGTTGAAAAAAGATTCCTGATTAATCAGATTTTCAGATTATATTACTTTTATGTGTGTAGAAAACATGCATCCATAAGCATTCTAAAATTTGCGCTCATTTCTTGACTTGCACTAAAAGCACAGATAAAATATTTTCACTTGAGATTTCTAAAAATACCAGAAATCTTAACTAAGTCCAGTCACCTTGCCTTCATAAAGTTAATAAAGAGTAGCTTCACTAGGGAACAGAAACATTCAAAAGACTTTTATTAGTTGGGCCAGTGTAGGATGTTTTGTTTCTTAAGCACCCTTTATTCCCCGCTAACTGCATTCCCTACTTCTTGAGAACTATTTTCTTTCCCTTCCTATGTCTGCTATGGGTAAGTAAATTATATAAATTAAATTACTCAGGACCCTTTAGGAATTTTCAAATAGAAATTTAGAAGAGAGATTCTCTCTTCTCTAGAACTGAAGCTGAAAGGTGCTGGTACCCATAATTCTTGCCTTGTAGAGAGAGGAGGATGGAGAAGGCTAAGGAAGGCAGAGGCAAAAGAGCCTGGAAAGCAAATTAATCCAGTTGTAGTCAATGCCAAGAGTAACTATATTCCTGTCTTTTACTTAACTTTATTATATAAGCCAGTGAGTCTCTTCTCTTTACCACTTCACTAATGTACTTCCCACTGGATTTTCTCACTTACATCTCATAATCCTGATTAAGTACTCATATATCTTTAGTGCAGTGCCCTCATAAACCTCAGTAGTTACATTCAGCTTAACCTACAGGTCATTAGATATCTTTTTTTCCCTAGACATCCAGATTTTGGGAACTTGCCACTTTCCATTCAGTGGCATGTCACTGGGGACCAAGCCAAGGTTTTTATTTCAGTATATGAATGAAAAAGCCAGGAGATAGTGTAAAATGGTAAGTCATATTTCAAAGGCAGACATTCTAATCTAAATCAACAGCTCTCTTAGGTGATAAGAGGAAAGTATCAAACAGAAAGAGCAGTGTCCAACTAACTGGGGAGGCAGTTCTTTAGTTGTAAACAAAAAGGAAATAGACGAGAAAGAGAGTAGACTCCAGGCCTGATCCATGGAGACAGACTCTTTTCAGTTCATTCACTCATCTATATTGCATGGAGATGGAGACTCAACAACCACCGGGAAATACGGTCTCTTCAGTGATCTGTAACCCACCTGGATTAGCAGTTTCTTGTCCTTTGAGAAAAGGAAAAGTGATGGTAGAAAAGGGAGGAGAATAGAGAATGGACCAAAAAATGCCTTCCTTCTAGCCACACGTGGTTGATACGCACTTGAAATATGCCTAGTACTATGAAAAACTGTACTTCTTATTTCACTTAAATTTGAATAATTTTGTTTTTTATTCTTATTATTTTTCTGGTGCTCATACAAAGCAAGGGCTGTACCACTGAGCTACATCTCCAGCCCTAATTTTAATTAATTTTAGAATTAAAAATACAGCAGCATTAAATATTTTCCCACTAAACATAGCTTCATTATAGTAGGGTTGTATTTCACTTCAATCATTGCATCATTTCAGATGTTATTGTATGTGTGTCAGACATGTGTATCATTTTCTAGCATTATGCATCAACACATCACTGCTCTAGTGCTAATTTATTAATTCAGTTAAATGGTTGTTTTTCTAAAATATTGTAATGCATTTATTTGAATATTTTATGGAGGCAGCATGAATTATAAGGTATTTACATAAACTGTAACTAAATTGAAATACATATTATTATAATGCAATTACATTTTTAGGCCAAAAATGAGTATAGTCAGATTTTTTAAAAGTTGGAAACACAATATGGTTGCAGAATCATATGAAAATACAGAAGCTAGTTCCATAACCAGAAGAATAAGGAAAAAAAAAAGTGGAAGAAGGTATGTTGCAAATTTCACAATGAATTGCATTTTACTGAACAGAGCTGAGAAGCTATGTGTTATGTAAAAACAATTTAAGTTAATAACATAGACATTTTCAGCAAGTATATTTATAGCTTGTGTCTAGATAGCCTCCAAAAGTCTCATATGGTCATAGATGGGGCTTTTTAGAGGTGGCTGGTTGACTGGGATTGATTCATGGTGCAATGCTAGGATTAAGAGCTCTAGTATTAAGGGTATGTGTGCTACCTGCCCCAAGGTCAGGTAGCCTGGATAAGATATAAGGACAGAAAGAGGTGTGTCACTTATTGCTTGCCTGCTTTTGCTGACTTCCTCATGCCATGAAGTGTTTCTCCTCTGCGATGCCCCTCTGCTATGCCACTCTGCCCTGGAGTCAACCAGCTATAAACTGAAGCCTCTACAAACTGTGAGCTAAAGAAACCTTTAGTCCTTTAATTTTCAGTGTGGGGCATTTTGTCTCAGCAATAAGAAAATTAACTAAGACAAAATAATAGTAAATTTGGTCAATAATCATAAAAGGAGTCATCAAATTAGTTGCTTAAAATTGTCATAGTTAAATTAACAAAAATTTTAAAAACTATTTTTAATAAGATGTGAGTTTGTCACATTAGCCAGTTTTAAAACAACTTGAATGTGCTCTGTCTCTGTCTGGCTCTCTCTCTAATAGTATAAGAAGTTAATATCTATTATGAAAATTATGCTAAATTTTTTCATGGAAAAGGCTTAAAAAAGAATTTTACAAAGAACAAAATATCTTTAGTTATTAAACCACCAAATGTTTTTCCATACAATATAAGACCTTACTAAGAGTGTCAAAGATTAATTATCTCAAAATTTGAAAAGTTGCTAAATAAAAACATTTACTTGCTTTGGGACTCTGTGTGGCAAATATTTAAAAATATTTGAGCTCAAATGTCAGAGGCAAACTGTCTGAAGAGTGTTATGGGTACACTTTTCTTTAGAATACATGTGCGAATGCATATGAATCACTGCTGATTTATGGAACTGTTGAAAGATATAAGAAACAATAAATTTAATGATCTTATATTTTCTGCCATAAATGTTGACTGAGTAATAGAAGCGTTTAACAAAGATTTATACTATTAACTCCAATATTTTAAAACACAAGTCATGTTTGCCAAAGCATTCACTTATTAAATTAAAAAAATGACCTTCGGGTGTGGTAGTGAACATCTGTAACCCCAGGACTGAGGAGGTTGAGGCAGGAGGATTGCTACAAATTTGAGGCCAGCCTGAACTAACTGACTACTGTTGTCTATAATTTCTCACTGATACCACATTTCTTACATAGATAACTAAATTTGAAGCTTTAAACAGAAGAAAAACTTGCATAACACTTAGCTAGTCAGGTATTTCTGTTGGAATTGATGCTTCTCATAATAAAAAAATGTTGATTTTTACATTTTTACCTAACATGAATCAAGATGCAAAATTGTATGTGATTGGCAGTGTTATATAAGCTAACTGCTGTGATGTATGAATTAGCTGCAAATACTTCAGGAAAATAAATTTAAAAACAGTTTGTCAATATTCATAAATTTAAAGTTGATCTCTGTATAATACCTTTATAATGTGATGCTAATATATGAGTTAGTAAATTTACTAAGCTTGATAAACATCATTTTGGACATGAAATGCATTTACTTCAAAGTGAAAGCAATTCTTCTCAAAGGATGAACAGTTTAGTTAATGTGCATGCAAATTTGAAAGAATGTGTTGTCATGTCCATTACTGGAAACCTTTTAAATATGTTCAGGACAATTTGGGTTTATAAGTCTACTTCTTCAACTGTAAATTTTATGAAAGTTAACTAGAAATCAAGTGTATCTAATGAAAATTTAGTATCTGCATTGTGGTGTGCTACAAATATATAGCACATATCAGATTTCCAGGACAGTAGGACAAAAAGAATGAAAAATATTGCAATAATTTTATACTGATGACATAATAATACTTACTTAAATATTATTAAAATTAATGTACACATGTTTATACTATTTTTACTTTTTAAAACATAGCTACTAGAAATTTTTAAATTAAATATATGACTTTTATTACATTTCAATTTAACAGCCCTGGTCTAGAATGGAAAGCATGCGGATGACCATTTCAGTCAGTTATGGGCTGCCAGCTCTTGAGCGTACAGACCACACCTCGGTTAGCTTTACTTTTTCCTCAGGGCTTACTTAGTTTTTATCTAGTAGTTAATCAATAAATGTCTGCTAAATTAAATTTATTTGGAACATTATTTTCTGTCATGAGAAACTACTCTCATCTTACAGATTGTAGACTATTGCCACCAATTACTATTAAACTTATGTTTTGTTTTTCAACCACAAGGATTTATTTTCTATTCCTCTATCATCTCTTAGATGTCATGTTTTTGAACATTTTTATTTCCTTCTGAGTTCACAATAGTGCCAAATATTTGAAGGTACTGAATAATTGAATTTTTTCTATATAGATTACTATTGTCAGAACTGAGCTAGAAATGCAAAACTAAAATATCAAGACCAATCCTGAGGGAAAAGAGAAGCAGGATGGGTGAGGGATATAGCTCAGCAGCATAAGCACCTGCCTGGCAAGTGCCAGGTCCTGAGTTTGATTCTTGATACTAAAAAGAGAGAGAGAGAGAGAGAGAGAGAGAGAGAGAGAGAGAGAGAGAGAAAAGCAGGATGGTAAGCAGAAAAGAGGTATCTTATAAATAGAAGTGGATGAAAATCCAGTTTATGAGACAGGAAATGGAACTGAGAGTTTAGTTTTAAATATAAGTTATTGTAAGGAAAAGAAACTTCCAACAGAGCAAGGTAAATACAAGGATGCAAAGCTCAATCATTGCTTCAGTACTGAACAAGAGGGCTGGAGGCCTAGCTCAGTCATAAAGCATTTGCCTAGCCTGTGAGAAGGCCTGAATTCTATATAGAATAACCAAGTCAAAAGGAAGCAGGTTATATATATTTCTGAAGACCTGGGTTGAGAAGATCTCTGGAATTTTTTTCCACCCCGAATGAACCTGGGATAGAACACTATTTCTGATTTATTCTGCTCTTTGGCAAGGGGTGCACCATTTATTCTGCTCTATGGAAGGGGGTGCACAAGTGTTATGTGATCTTCCATCACTTGTACTCAAGAAAGCACAGTGAACAAAAGAGAGTTACCAGTAGGAATTTCCTCCCCTAGACTTATTCTTCTTCATTGACAGAAAGTAAAGAGTTAGGATGAAGTTTTAATTAATTTTTTCATTGCTGATACACAATGACTAACACCTACAACATACAGGAGAGGTTTATTTTGGCTCACAGGTTTTAGTGGACTGGCTTGAGGCACGGCAGCATGGCAGAGGAGAAAGAGCTCATGGCATGGTGGTAGGAAGCAGAGAGAAGTCAAGAGATGCGAGAGGGTGAGATACCATTCCAGGTCATACCTGTAGGTTAGTTACCTGCCTCCTCCAACCAGGCTTCGCCTCACAATATCACATTTAGCAATAAACTTAACAGTGGACTGATCCTCTGATGCGTATCACACACCCATGATCCAAGCACCTCCAGAAGCCCCTCCTATGATTGCACAGGGTTTTGGTGGGGGGGGGGATCTAGATATAAACCGTAACAGATGGGTTCCTATGACTCTTTCAGAATTTGAACAATGTGTAAAATATGTTTTGTTGCAGTGTGGGACAGTGAATGCCAACACCTAGAAAGATATAGCAGTCAAAATGAAAACATCTTGCTTATTGGCATTCACAATGCATAACTGTAATCATTCATTTATCCTTTTTCTTCTACAGGTGATAAAGTTTCTGTCTGTTGGGTAAAATATGCCAAATTTATAGCTTTATAATATCAGGAGATTCCTTGGTTTATTTAATATTCTGGGAAATTTTGGTCCAACAGGCTTAGATAAGAGACAAGGAGTACACCAAATCTTACCTGATCTATCACTATATACACAAAGTGATCCCTGAGTGCTTGTGGAAGTTCTTCTAACTGGATTAAGATCTGTCTTAGCATGTCACCCTTCCCAGAAGTCTAGAGAAAGAACAGGAAGAAAGGTATCTGCCAGGCATTTTACCCATGTTATCTTATTGAATCCTCATAACAACCTGTAAGGTAGGCATTGCCACTTTAATTTCACAGATTAAGTAACCAAAGATCGAAAAGCAAAATGTATAGCTAAAATATTGCAGAGCTGGGAGCCTAATCCAGTGTCCCCACACTGCTGTGTCTCAGCAGGAGATCTAAGAAAGAAGTTTGTGGAGAGCGACTCTGAGCTAACACTTCACCTTTCTTCTGTATTAAATGGCTCTGCATTTCTGAAAACCTCTTTTGGAAATTGTCACTGAGGGTCCATTGGAACACAAATGGCTCACATAGGAGATATTTATGCAGTAATGTAAAAATACTACTAGTCAGAAAGATGCACATGAAAACAGTGATGAGACTGTAAATAATCTCCTGGACCTTCAAGTCAACTGTGCATGCTCTAGTTCATAAAGGTGAGCCACTGATTCCACCCTGAGTTCAAGGGAAAATTGCCTGGGGATTCCTGGCCCTGTAATTCCTGACCTTCTTGTACTCTCATTCAGGTTCAACTCCCTATTTAGTGACTTTAACCTCAATTTTAACTCTGAGGTCCTGGCAGTATATGTGCTACAGTACTTGAAAGTTTGATCTTAGTTTGACTATTTGAACTTTCTCTAGTTTATCTCTTTGGCTGTCTGCTTTTTCCTATGCCTCCCATACGAGTTTCCCACCCTAGGCTTAGTCCTGAGGAATGCAGTCTGGCCACAGCCATTCAATTGACTGTATTGGCAGTCAGCAGTTAGGGTGAGAAGTTCAACAGGTCTAAAATCTATTGTTGTGAAGGAACTCTTCCAGCTTTTATGGTAAAATGCATTTATCCATGGCATATTCCACTTACAATTTATGGAAAATGGATGTATAAATCAGAACTATCCAGAGAAATAGAACCAATAGGAAATATAGCCACACAGATGGAGCTAGGCTGGAGAGCAATGTCTCCATATCTAAAAGATTAATTAGAAGGGATTAGCTTACATGATTATGGAGGGTAAGGTCTCCCAATATCTGCAGTTGGAAAGTTAGAGACAGAAGAACCAAAGGCGGAAGTTCCAGTCTGAAAATCAACAGGCTTCACACTCAAGAACAGGTGAGTTTTCAGTTCCAGTCTAACAGCAGAAAAGACTGATGTAACCAACTCACAGGCAAGAGGACATCCCTCACTTTTTGTTGTATTCAGGTTTTTAATTGATTGGATGAGATCCACCCACATTAAAGAGAGGATGTGGAGAACAGTGTTTTACTCATTCTTCCATTGAGACATTAATCTCAAACAGAAATAACCCTAAAACTTCTACGTAGAACATACAAAGAACTGAAAAAAATCAACCCCCCAAAATTCAAAGACCCAATCCAAAAATTGGGCATCTGAGATGAATACACACTTCTCAGATGAAGAAATGCAAATGGCAAATAAATTTTTGAAAAAATGTTCAACATCACAGGTCATTCTAGAGAAGCAAATTAAAACAACCCTGAGATTCCATCTCACCCCAGAAAAAATGGCTAACATCAAGAAATCAACCAATAATAAATGCTAGAGGGACTATGGGGTAAAAGAAGCACTTCTCCACTGTTGGTGGGTGTGTAGACTGGTGCAATGACTGTGGAAATCATTGTGGAGATTCCTCAAAAAAATAGGATTAGAGTTCCCATTTGATTTAGCTCTTTCGCTTCTGGGTATCTTCCCAGAACAATTAAAAACATCACACCACAGCAATGTGTTTATAGCAGCACAATCTTTAATAGCTAAATCTTGGAAACAACCCAAATGCTCATCAACTGAGGAATGGATAAAGAAAATGTGATTTTTTATGTGATGGAATACTACTCAGCATTAAAGAAGGATAAACTTGAGACTTTTATAGGTAAATGGATGCAACTTGAGACCATACTCATAAGTGAAATAAATCAGTCTCACATGTATAAACATTACATTGTCTCGCTGGTGTGAAAAACTGAAAGAGTAAATAAGTTCTAAAATGTACAGTAGATATTGTGAAATGGGAAGGAATTGTTCAAAAGGAAAAAGGTGCTAGGATGTGTGAGAGGGAAAAAGACAGAGAAAAGGGAAAATGCAAATCAGTTATATCATTAGTGTCTCTTAGTTCATTAAAAAGGAAAGTTTGTGCTAATATTGACTGGAGAAAATTTTGTGCCCATGTCTTGTACCCCGAGCAACTACTTTAATGATAACAACATGCAATGTATTAACTATTGTTATTCTCCTATTATTTTGGTATGAAACATTGTTTTACCTATTTTCCATAAAAAATAAAATAAATACCCCTAAAGACACTTCCAGAGAATGTGGTCAAAATGTCTGTGTACATCATGGTGTAGTCAAGTTGACACATACAGTTAACCATCACAATGGGAAAGCATAGTGCTCTTAAGCAGCTACCCAGGCCAAGGATTTAATTTCCAAAGGTAATGAAGGAATGTAAATATTGCCCAGAAGTTTTATGAAGTCTTTAATTGGCTTGCCACTTTCCTTCCCTAGTACATCAAATAAGTGTGCCACTTCCAGGAAGTGATCTTGATCTGGACAATTGGAGTTTACCTTTACAGACCAAAAATGTGACAGAGCTACAGACTTGATACTGGGAAAACAAAACAAAACAAAATAGCCCTTACTTCTTAACCTGGGTCTGTTGCCCTTGACAACCACAATACATGAATCTCCAGGAGATTTGGTGAGTCTTCAGACTTCCCCTGGGAAGGTAAAACTATCTTCATCATAAGAGTGAATGTGACCATAGATAAGGGACTTAGTTTCCTTGTGTCATAGTTTTTACATCAGTAAAATGAGGACATTAATAGTATTTACTTGCCAAGGTTGTGTGACTTTGCATAGAATTTAGACTGTACCTGGCACATCATAAGCCCTTAGACTGTGTTAGCTGTAGATGCCACTCTACTCCTGCAGGAATAAACAGTAGCAGTTATTTCTCTACTAACATTTCTCAATGGGGTGAGGCTGAGCAGTCAGTTTCTGCCCCTGTTTTTTCATGTAGTTTCTTCTAATGAGCCATGAACCATGACATACCCAAATTCTCTTTGTGGTTTTTCCAGTAATCTTTATAAAAATACTGATGGTTGGTGAAATTATATGTGAATAAACTCAAAGTGGATTACCCCAAAGAAAGAAATTAGGTTTTTGTCTACTAGGGCTTTACACATAATTCTACCCCAAAGCAACAGCAGCAACAACAAAAATTTACCTTTTCTATGCTTTTAAAAATAAATTTTACAATTTAGACATTAAATAGTTGAACTCCAAAATCTCTTTCAGGCCTGACATCCTAGAATTACATGATTTGTGAATTACAAGGATTTAGAAAAACATAAGGAAGTAGATGTCTCTCCGTGTGGGGCTCACATTCATAAATCCTGAACAATATGATTAAACAGAAAAAATACAGCAGTCCATAAGGCTATTTTAAGAATGTATCAGCAGAACTCCATGAGACGTTTTGTCAAGTGACTTTACTTTAGTTCTGTAGCTTGAAGTTCAAAAAAGTTCTCTGAGTTGTGTCAAACTCTTGGAGAAGGGGTGAGGTGGTTGAAAGAGAAAAGTGAACATTGTGTCCAGGCCTTGGTACATTGTACCCATCTCTGAAGTCACATTGTACATTGTCTGGCCCAGAGATTGATGAGATGCTGCTGACTCAGATGAGGACATCTTTCTCAGGGAACATCTTGATTAGCTCATGAGTAAAGCTGCTGGAGGGGATTAATTAGGCTTTTCATATGACCTTCATCCACTAAGACTTAGCAGCACCTGTACTTCCCCCAGGTATGTATTGGAGGCAGGAGCATCTACAAACTTGCTCCTGGGTTTTTGCCCTAAAAACAGAGCTGAGTTCTGTATTCTCTCTTTTCAACTCTTTAAATAATTAAACCTTATGTGAAAAACCAAATGAAGTCTGTGTTATATTTTTCCAACAGTCTAAAACTAATCGAATCGTAATGAAATCAGTCAAATAATCTATTCTGGGACTAGTATAGAAACAGAGAAAATATTGAGGCAACCAAAAATTGAACAACAAATGAAGTATTGAAATTTCCTTTGAGAATCATACTGAAACTGGTCTCTATATCATTACCTTAAGCACAGCAAGAAATAACTAACAGCAGGACCCACATCCTCAGAAGAGAGAGTGAGAGGCAAATCTCATTGTCTAAGGGAAGTATTTACCCTACACTAGATCTGATATCATATTTCCTTACTAAATTTACCTTTTGGGTCTCAATACTTTGCATTCACTTTTTTTAAATTTTTATTTTTTTTAATTTGAAGATAATAAAACCAAATGAAATAAAACAGAATGTGGACAATCAAAGCAAAACAATGAACATGGTACATGACTTCAAAAAAAGATAAAAGGAAATCAATAATGGCTACCATAATGCCTCTTGTTATCTTCAAAATAACTGCCCATACCAGCAGGTATAATAAAATCAAACAAAATAGTACAGAATAAAACCAATAAAAACAAAACAATGGAAAATTTTGAATCCTACTAACTTCTTTAGCTTTTAGTACTAGGGAGACTACACAATCTTCACCCGTGTAACTCTGGATCATTTCATTCATGAGCGTGATGATAAGTTGTATCCATTTACCTACAAGAACCTCGAGGTTATCTTTCTTTACAGCTGAGTAGCTTTCCATTGTATAAAAATGTCATGTCTTTCTTGTCCACTCTGCAGCTAATGGGCAAGCTACTCCCACTTCTTTCTGGTTTCCTGTCACATAGAGCATTTTTCTCTCTTCTTTGACTTTCAGTCTATGAACCCCTGTTTGAGTTAAATGTGTTTCTTGTATAAAGTGTATTGATGGGCCCTGTCACCTGATCCACTCTGCCTGTGTTTCTTTTTATTGGTGAATTGAGGCCATCTACATTAATGGTTATGGCCAACATGCACTGCCTCATCTCTGCCATTGGCTGCCTACTTTTCCTCTCCACTCAATTGTCTGCCCCACTCAGTGATACCCCTCTGCCACAGTTCCTGGAGCTGTGGTCTTTTTTTTTTATCTCTGTCTAGAAAGTCCTTCAGTATTCTTTGTAGGGTTGGTTTGGTGGTCATGAATTCCTTCAGTTGTTCTTTGTCATGGAAATATCTTATTCCTCTGCTAATTTTGAAAGATAGTTTTGCAGGGTACATCAATCTGGATTGGAAGTTGTTTTCTTTCAGGACTTAAAATACTTCACTCCAAGCTCTTCTTGACTTGATGGTTTGTGTTGAGAAGTCTGTCATGATTCTGATGGGTTTTCCTTTATAGGTGATCTGTTTCTTTTCTCTAACAGCTTTTAATATTTTGTTCTTGTGTTGAATTTCTGGGATCTTGATTATTATATATCTGGGTGTAGAATCATTTTGGTTATGGCTAGCTGGAGTTCTACATGCTTCACTCATCTGAATGTCACTTCTTTTCCCATGCTTGGGAAGTTTTCTGATATTATTTCTGCAAATAGACTTCTAATGTCATTTTTGTTGACCTCTGCTTTTTCACTCACACCTATTATTCTTAAGCTATGTTTATTTGGGTTGTCTTGCAGTCATTGAATTACTACTTCCAAGTTCCTTGTTATTTTTAAGAAACCTTTCCTTTCATGACCACAAGCTGCAAACCTGTCTTCAAGGGTTGAAAGTCTATCTTCAGTTTCTTTCAAGTGGTTTTGCCAGCTTTCAATGGAGTTTTTAATTTCCTGGATATCTCTTTGAATCTGTTTCATGTATTTGAAATCTTTTTTATGTATTGTTCACTCAAAGTTTCTCTCATTTTTGTATGCTTCTCCATTTTTTTAATCTATGTCTTCTTTACTGATGCCTAGCAATTCTTTTATTATGTTTTCCATTTCTTCTTTTATCTGAATTAATATTTCTGTTCTAATTACTTTTATAGCCTCATGAAGTTGTTTCTCTGCTTCAGTTGCCATTGCTTCAGAAAATTCAGGTGTGCAACTCCCAATCTCTTCCACGTTTGCATCTCCTGGACTTGCTCTGCTTGGATTGGAGACCAAAGACTGCCCTTTGCTTCTTCATCTTGACATTTTCCTGGGTTCTTCTGGACAAGTAGGTACTAGGGTCCCAGGCACTTGCAGCGTTGGCTATGATTTCTCTGAAGTGAGACTGTTTGGGTCTTCTAGCTAGTGCTGGCTACAGATATCTGATGGTGCCATTGCTACCCACAGGGAACCTCTGCAATGGCTGCTAGAATGCACGCAGGGGCAGGGCTCAATCTGAGCAATTTCCACGGGTCTGCACCTAGTTAACAGCTGCTGTATGAAGCCAGCAGCAGATTTGGTTCTGGACTTATCTGGCCCAACTCCAAAATGGTTCCTGGCCAATTGCTCTCTTCTGCAGGAGGACCGAGTCCTCTGCACTCACTGCCAGCCAGTGCAGTCTTCCAGGTCTGCCACTTCCCTCCATTGCTGCTCCCTTCAATGCTGCCTTTCTTTGCAGAGGCCTCCAGGGTCACCAGCTGTCATTTCACCTTGATCATGTGTCCCTAGGTTCCAGCAGCTCCTCTCGCACAGTGGGTCTGGCTCCTGGTGAAGGTGCCGCCAGTTACCACCTTCTTCTTCATTTAAGTTTTACTTTTTACTCTTTCTGTGGACTTCAGTTTTCACTTTGGATTCTTCCTGGGTCCAGGGCACCCACTGCCTTCCTTCTTGTTTTCCCCATGTTGCTATATTCCAGCATCTGGACTATATCTCTCAGACAGGCTGCTTACTCTGCTACTTACTGTTCCACCATTTTCCCAGAAGTTCACTGCATTCACTTTTGAAGCATATTATCTCTGCATATAAAAATTTATGAGTGATGTTTTGTAGGAGACTTTCCCTGCACTTTATACACATTATTCCCTTATCTATGTCCATCATTGTTTCTTATGAAAATTACCAATCTCATTGTTTCCTTTCCTGTGCTGTGACCATATTTTTCATGCCTACTATAAAAGGTTTTCTTTTGTTGTTGTTTTCTTATTTAAAAAAAAACACTGATCTCTTTCTGGTACAAAAAGAAAGGAAAGCATTGGGCTTTGTTTGAACAGAATGTTCTTATGTGTTTGTATTTCTTAAGGTTAAAATTATTGATCCTTGAATTGATTTGTTTTTAATGACTTAGAAAATTTTTTACTGTTCCTTTTTTTTTTTTTTTTTTTTTTTTTTTTTTTTTTTTTTTTTTTTTTTTTTTTTTTTTTTTTTTTTGGCGGCACCAGATATTGAACTCACAATCTATCAGACAGGCACTTAAGTCACTGAGCCAAACTCCCAGCCCTAAAAATTTTTCCTTTTATTCCTTCAAATTTACCTTTCTAACCCATTCTATCTCTTCTTTCATCTTCTTCAGTTGTGTGTATATATTGCTTTGTGTTATCTCATATCTCTGTTTATGAATACTTTTTCTCTCTGTAATTCAGTTTGTATAATTTCCATTTACTTGTTTCAATAACTGATTCTTTCATTTGTGGTGTTCAATCTGCTTTAAGACTTTCAAATACATTTTTCCATTCAGATGTTGTACTTTTAATTCTATAATTTCCACTTGATTCTTTATATTTTTCCATTCTCTGCTGAGATTTCCCCATCTATGCACTCATTACATCTATAGTTTTCTTGAAATCCTTGAGTATAATAGTTGCCTGTAAATCCTTGTCTGCTAACTTAAATATCTATGTGATCTTTGGTCTATATTCATTGTGTGTGTGTGGCACTTTTTTTTCGGTTTTCATGTCTAGTAATTTTTTAAAAATCAGATGTACTAAAATCTGTTGAAGAAAATGATTCTACTATTTACTTTTTAAGTCATTGAATTTTATTCTAGTAAACAGTGAATTTACTGGTAGATTGTCTTGATCTTACCTTCATGTTATACAGACTTGATTTTAGGCTTTACAGGTGTGACCTTCCCATTGTTCACTTGAACACCTTAGGTGTTCAGGGAAGTCTTTGCTCTTTGGCAGACAGGAAATCCAAATCTTCTGGTATTATGCAAATTCTTACATTTTTATTCAGTTTGTAGTCCTCCAACAGCCATTCTGTACCATGCCCATATGGACTCTTCTACATACAAGCAACTTAGTTTTCACAGCCAAATAACAAGGAGACCTCTACATGTTATTTCTTGGACTTCTTGTCTACATAACACCTGCTTCATTAATACCATAAAGCACAACTAAGCCATCATTCTTAACCTCTAATCTTTCTTTTTACACCCAGCATGACCACTATCATTTATATATGTGACTCCTTTCCTGTGTTGCTCCCTGGTAGAGAATAGAGCATAAATTGAGCCTATCATGAGTTTTCCTTTTTTCAAGGGTTACGCCTTTATGTCACCACTTCTAAAAATTGCTGCTTCATGATATATGTATATTTTTAGAATTAGTTATGGTAGGAAGATAAATCCAAAGTTCATTGTATATCATAACTATAACCATATTGTGAATCTTTCTATATCTAATCATTTGCCCTTTTTTCTTTACCAAAGCCATTTGGATTTGATATTAGGCTTAGTCCTAGTAAAAAAACTGTGTCCACTAGATAGAAACCTGGAAAAAACTCCCCTCTCTCCTTTCATCTCTGATTCTTATTTGTAATTTTTTTTACATATCAGTATCTAAAGTAATCACATTTTTACTTTCACTTATTTTAATTGTGAGGTTCATTATACCAATTCTCAGTGACTTTGCCAAATGTTTTGTTTTCTTTGCTTTGCTTTTTTTTGCCTTAGAACTTTTGTATGAGATGTTACGGAAATAAGTAAACCATGACCCAGGACTTGAAAAATGTTTTGCCAGTGTTCAATAAAATGAGAATTGACTGGCGTATTTTTAAAATTATTGTATTTGAAGTAAAACTTTCACCTGATGCCACCTGGATTCACTTATTTCAATTTTCAGTACTCACTGTATATAATTTTCAAAAAAGAAAACTGTCTTTACTGGAGCCAAAGCAAATGTGAGAAAAGACTTCATAGATTCAAAATTGTGACTCAAGCCACAATTCAAGGGACCATTAAAACAATGACTGACAAAATTCTGTATACCCCTAATACAAAAAGATCTTCAAGAAATATGAGATTTAAATCACCAAGGTACAACATGAGTAATGGTTTTACACCACAAAAACTACATGGTTTTAAACCAGAAGCAAAATGGGCAAAAACTTAAGAGGCACTTCACAAGAGTGAACAGTAAGTATCCAGTAAACATATGAAAAGAGGCTCAAAACCATTAGCTAGGTATGAAAACTACAACAAGATACCACTATACATCTATCAAAATGAGTATAGTGAAATGCAATAACAAGCATTAGGGAGAATATGGACCACATGAAATTTTCATAAAATAAGACATATTCTGTGCCTAGCAATTCCACTCCTATATGTAGCCAACAGAAATGTGTATACATGTAGATAAAACAATATAAAAATGCTCATAGCACATTGTTCAGTATAGTCCCAAACTAGAAAAAAATCAAAATTACCATTAACAGTACCATGGATAATCAAATGAGTAGCATTCTTCATATGACTGAATGTTATCAAGCAATGACAAAGAACAACCTACTGCCATATGTAATAATATGAATCAATGCTGCAAACATGATATCGATCAAAATAAGTTACACACAAAAGAATACATACTATGTGATTCCATTCACACAAAATTTAAACAATACAAAAGCTAATCAAAGATATTATGTATCAGTATAGCAGTTACCTTTGGAAAGAGGGGTAAAGATTAGTAAGGGGTTTGAGGAAGGCTTTTTTTCCAACAATAATACCTTTAAAGAGTTAATAATACTGTATGCGTTGGACTCTGTGGTAATTGCATGGGCATGTGCACTTTGTAAGAATTCATTAAGTTGGGCACTTAAAGTAGGTGGGTTTGATAACACACCAAGGAACATTCTGAAGTTGGAATTTCATCCATATCAAATGATAAGATACATTGAAGAAATGGAATGCTTACAATTACCCATAACTGTTCCTGAAATGTGATTTACATAAGATTTCTACATTCTCTATAACTAAAATAATAAAAACGATTTGGTCAGAATTCAGAGAAACCAGTGCAAGTAGAAGAGTATGAGAAAAGCATACAGGTCACATTCAGTAACTGGGGAGAGGTGGAGTAGCATAGGAATAGCATAGGAAAGGTGGCTGTGAAGAGAACTAGGGTCCACTAGAAAGTTTTGAAGTTGCTCTTAATCTGAAAGGCCATAGAGACCCAGTAAGAGGTTTGAGAAGTAGCATTCCCTTCTTGTAATGGTTGACACATTATGTCAATGTGAGTAGTTTAGAAATTTAAGCCACTCAGCAGAGAGCCAGGGTTCTTACTTTGTAAACATCCTCAGCCTGTGCAAGAGAATGGCAAGGAGATGATATGAGTGCTACATCTGCCAGGAGGTGGGGTAGCCTGCTTAAAATATAAGGGAGGAGAAGAGCCTTGTTCTCCCTCCATTTGTTCTTGTTGCTTTTGCTGCCTTCCACCAACTTGAAATGTTGTGCCTGTGCCATAACATTGTGCCTTGCAGTCAGCTGATTATAAACTGAAACCTCCACAAACTGTGAGCTCAACAAATCTTTCCTTCCTTTATTTTGGGCGTTGGGTATTGTGTCCCAGCAATAAGAAAAGAGTAACTAAGGCACTTCCCCAGTTCTTTCTACTTCTAATAGGGTGAGCTACTGTATATGTAATGTTCTTATTCCCCACAGCACTTCAAGGTTTGGGTGGTTATTATTTGACAAATGAGGAAATTTGTATCTAGAATGTCTAAGTGACTTATCCAAGGACACCACAATTGGCTTCTGCCAACAGTGAGACAGTTTTGCTTCCTTTTAAAGCACAAAAGGATTCAATAAATGATCTATTCATTTAGGGGTGGAAAGAGATGGGTAAGGAGAGAATGTGAAGAAAACCCAGTAAAATTGTGGCACAGCCACCATTCAAGCCAAGTGGCTGGCATAGTTTTCATGGCAGTAGTTATCCACCATGGCTGCAAAACGCCTTTTTCCTTTAGGCCAGAGAATGTGATTTGATGATCTTGCCCAAGTGGTAGACTCTGTGTCACCTCAGGGCATTGCCTCCAGAAAAATACTTTTTATTTCAGCAAGTCATAATTAATGATTCTTCCTTTTTGTCTCAGAAATATTCTCCTGCTCAGTGATGCACTGAATGAATGAGTATTTTTTGAAATTTTCCGTCTCCTTCATTGCCTTCAGATTTGGCTCATATGAAAGAATTAAGAAGGTGGAAAGTTTCTGTATCACCACTTGAAATTCTGCATCACCAATTGTCTCTATATATGTGAATCTAAAACATGCTGTTTCCTCATTAATGTCTAATCATACATTTGATGTCAGATGGCAGTTTTAGTTCTATCCCTGATCATTGCTTTCTAGTTCTGTGATTTGAACCAAATTAATAAGCCTTTTGGAGTCTTGGTTTTCCTGTCTGTATTATATTGTGAGGCTAGGATTTGCTTCATGATGAGAAAATGGTTTTAAAGTACTTCACATAGCCAAAAGCTAAATAAATGATTGAGACTGATTTTCAGGTATTTTCACTACTTGATGGAGAAATATCCTAGTAACTTTTAACACTGATTATCCAAAAGATTTGGGGAACATGGTGCTTCAATTAATTGAATGTTACCAGTAACTGAATTGATATATATATACTCATACATGAATCAATGCATGAGATAAGTATATTCAGGAAATAAGACTCACAGGTATATTTGAAAGGAAATATTATTGTAAAACACTTGAAACACAGGTTTTAAATACAATTTGAATCCAATCCAGACTCCCAACTTTAAACCTCCAGAGATGTAAACAGAAATAGGTTCTGCATGCATTCATTTTACAAATACTGTACATAAACTGAGTTACTCCCTTTTATCAACAAGTTTATCACACTTGCAAACTTGAACCTTCATTGGATAACTATGAGAAAGTAACTCAAAGGTTTAATTTTCCTTGTTTATAAGATGGAGACAATCATTATTCCTCCACAGTGAGATTTAAAAGAGACATCAGTACAAAAGAGTGTGGCTTATATTATGCCCTTATTAACTGTAAGTATAATAAAACACTCTTAACAAGCCAGTGTCCACCCACCCATGGCTGCTCTTTTTGTTGGCTAACAACAATTCACAGCTATCTCTCTACCTCTGTGCCTGGGAGGTAATGCCCTCACCTCCAGAGGCAGATCTCAGCCAATGGCAACAGAGTTAATGATACAAAAGGTTGGTCTTTTGCTTCCAGATGGGATTAATTTGTGGTGCAAATTGAGATTCCTTGAAGAATCAAACGAAAGTATTCTTCAGTAGTGACCATGCTCTTGTTTAAGCTTTTTACTCCTATCTTGTTTCTTTCACTCTTATTATCCTGGGAGCACTTTCCTGATTATTACTTACAAGAACGTTAATCTTGGTTCTCAGTGTTCAGGAACCCAGTTTAAGATGACTAACACTGGAGGTGGTCCCAGGAAACTGCTCCTAAGGACAGGATTCAAATTAGCTCAATGGATGGATCAATGACAATTAGGACTTTAATGGTGGCAGTAAATGCAGAATTGATACCTGATATACTGTAAATATAATCCTTAAGATTTTGATCTGTAATGAGCTGAAGTGGGACTCAGGTGGAAGTTGAGTCACTACCTAGCACACAACCTCAGGCATTTGAGAGATGAGGGAAAATAGTAATTATAAGTTCTCTGGAGTTGGATGAGTAGTTGAAGCATGAAAATTACAGGCTCAGATCAATTAGTCAAAAATTTAAAGCAAAACACAAGAGTCAGAAGGTTTCAACTTCTGTAACTAGGATGAGAGGAGGGCAAAAACGCTAAAGATCAAATCTAGAACTTAATTGCAAAGCACTGAGAAGGCAGAGTTCTCAGTCAAGTCTCATAGTCAAAGTCAGAGGCTTATTTAGGGAAGAGTATGATTCTAATAGAACTAGAGATGCTTCTGCATAGATGCTCTTGGATTACTTCTGAACCTTGTGATCCTGAAGAAGTGAAAGAGGAAGATAGAGTTCTCCATCCTCACCTTGCTTGAAGGCTTATCAAGTGATGTCAGATAAGACTTGAGAAGGCTTTGAAGTCTCCTTTTCAGGAAATGCTCTCATTTCTCCTCCTGGACCTGACCTATAACTAGAGTCAAATCTCAGTCTAGCAGAATTAGAAAAGCAGTAGCCCTTCCAAAGAGAGAGATAATACTGTATGTGGAAGGAGTTCAGGAACCAAAGAAATTTTCCTGTCAGAAGCTGGGAGTGTGTGTCCAAGAGAGGACCCTGAGAGTACTTTTACAAAGGAAATACAGCATATTATCTGGTGAAAAAAAAAAACTTATGGGTATGAGGACATACTCCACCACCATAGGTTAATGTTTTAGTAGTGTTTAGTAGATGAATTGAAACTTTGTGGAAAAGCTTTTGGAAATTTAGAAAAGCAATATTCTATACAACATGAATAAAAAATGCAAGAACTATCTTAGCAAATGATGGAGGAAGATGTCAGAAAGTTCAGAGAAGTGGGTATGCTGGATGAGATATACTGTATAACACAAGGAAAGCTTGTCTCTTGAGGGCCAGGGATCAATCCACTTATAAAGGTAATAGTAAATGCACTGGTGAGGCTCACTTCAGTATGATTGACAATCTCAGCAGTAGCTGTCTTTTGGAAGCCAAGACTGACGATATGGTATGTGGTTGTAGAACTGGGCTTTCTACTACTAATAGGGATAATAGTGTTCTGGGAAAGCAGAGACCAAGTGGGAACCCTTAACTATCAGAAGCAAAATAGGTATGAGGCCTTTTTCCAGAGTAACTGTACATAGGAGAAAAGTAAATAATAGGACATTAGAGGGACTATTAGACCCTGGTTCTGAACTAATGCTAATTCCAGGAGATCTAAAACACCATTCTGACTCTCCAGTTGGAGTAGGGACCTTGGAGGTCAGGTGATCAATGGAGTTTTAGCCAATGTCTGATTCCAAGTGGGTCTGGTAGAACTTTGAATACATCTTGTGGTCATTTTCCCAGTTCCAGAATACATAACTGGGACAGATATACTCGTATTTGTCAGAATTCACATATTGGTGCCCTGACTTATAGTGGGAGGGTTATTATGGTGGAAATACCAAACAGAAGCCCTTAGAGTTAACTCTACCTGGGAAAATAGTAAACTAAAAAACAGTATTGCGAGCACAGGCAGGGAGAAAGAGCCAGACCTGCACCTGTGCACCTGCCACCATCAGTATTCTTGCTTTCCTCAGGTAACCAGTGTGGGCAGGGAGAAACAGCCAGATATGCCCTGTGCACCCACAGGCTGCCAATAGGGATGCTTGCTTCCCACAGGCAGCCAGTGTGGGCCAGGAAAAATCAGACCAACATGTCTGTGTGTACCTGCTGCCATCAAGGAAGCCTCAGTGTAGCCACATGGATCTGGAGAAGCCTGC
Source organism: Dasyprocta punctata (assembly GCA_004363535.1). NCBI lineage: Eukaryota > Metazoa > Chordata > Mammalia > Rodentia > Dasyproctidae > Dasyprocta > Dasyprocta punctata. The sequence continues at coordinate 55,197 of RJWM01002749.1, forward strand.
CCCGTCCCCCACTGCCTCCTGAGGAACCTGGCTTTGGAGAAACCCAGGTGTCTGGCCCATTCCTCTGCACCATGGAGGGGCAGCCAATGTGGTAAGCACCTGGCATCCCCACAACCAACTTATGAGGAAGGACCCAGGAAAATGTCAAGACAAAAGAGCAAAAGGCAATCTCAGACCTCCAGCCTACAAAGAACAAGTCTGGGGGACACAGACATGCAAGAAAATGAAAGTCACACATCTAAAATTTCTGAAAGAATAGCAACTAAAGTAAAGAAACAACTTTGTGAGGCTTTAAAAGTAATCAGATCAGAAATAATATCTCAGGTAAAAGAAGAAATCACAAACATAAAGAATTGCTGAGCATATCTAAAGAAGACATAGATAAAAAGGAGGAGCATAGTAAAATAATGGAAATCTTGAATGAACAATATAGGAAGGAATTACAATGGATGAAACAGATTCGAAGAGATATTCAGGAAATTAAAAACTCCATTGAAAACTGGCAAAACTTCTTGAAAGAGACTGAAGACAGACTTTCAGATCTTGAAGACAGGGTTGCAGCTAGCAGTCATGAAAGGAAAGAGCTCTTAAAAATAACAAGGAGGCAAGAAATAACAATTCAATGGCTTTGAGACAATGCAAAGAAAAATAATTTGAGAGTGATAGGTGCAAGCAAAAAAGCAGGGATCAACACAAATGACATGAAAAGGCTATTTACAGACATAATAGCAGAAAACTTCCCAAACATGGAAAAAGACATGCCATACAGATAAGTGAGGCATGTAGAACTCTAACTAGCCATAACCAAAATGAATCTACACCCAGACATACAATAATCAATATACCAGAAATTCAGCAAAAGAACAGAATATTATAGGCAGTTAGAGAAAAGAAACAGGTCACCTATAAAGGAAAATCCATCAGAATCACAGCAGACTTCTCAACACAAACCACCAAGTCAAGAAGAGTTTGGAATGAAGTGTTTCAAATTTTGAAAGAAAACAACTTCCAACCCCAATTGATGTGCCCTGCAAAGCTATCTTTCAAAATTGATGGAAAATTAAGATACTTCCATGATAAAGAACAACCAAAGGAATTCATGACCACCAAATCAACCCTACAAAGAATGCTGAAGATTATTCTAGAGAGAGATAAAGATGACTGTGGTTCCAGGAACAACAGCAGAGGGAGAATTGAATGGAGGGGAAAAGAGGGAGGCCAACAGCAGGAGGATAGCGTGGTAGAGATGAGGCAATGCATGCCAGTTGTAGCCATTAATGTAGATGGCCTCAATTCACCAATAAAAAGAAACACAGAGAGAGTGTATCAAGAAAACAGATCCATCAATATGCTGTATACAAGAAACAGATTTAACTTGAAAGGAAATTCATAGACCAAAAGTCAAAGGAAGGAAAACAATTTTCCCATGTGACAGGAAACCAGAGAAAAGCAGGGATAGCTTGCCCATCAACAGAAGAATGGATAAGAAAGATATGGTATTTTTATAATGGAAGGCTACCCAGCTATAAAGAAGGATAATCTCAAGGGTCTTGTAGGTAAATGGATATAATTTGAGATCATGCTCACAGGTGAAATAGTTTGGACTCATCGTGTTATGGATGAGCATCATGTTATGTTCCTAGCACTAAAAACTGAAGGAGTTAGTGATATCCAAAATACACAATGGAGATTGTGAAAATGATGGAAAGGAAACATCTAAAAAGGAAAGGTGGTAACCATTGTTAATTTCCTATTATCTTGGTTTGAATTCCTGTATTATTTTCATAGTTTTGTTAGGTTTGGTTTTATTCTGTCTTGTTTCGTCTGATTTTACTATGTCTGATGGTCTGGACAGCTATTTTGAAGACAACAAGATATATTACAGTAGCTATTGTTGATTTCCTATTATCTAGTTTTGAAGTCCTATAATGCTTTATTTTATTTTGATTGGTTTTATTCTGTTTTGCTTAGTTTGATTTCATTATGCCTGATGGTATGGGCAGCTATTTTGAAGAAAACAAGAGACATTATATTACCCATTGTTGATTTCCTATTATCCTGCTTTGAAGTCCTATATCACGTTCATTGTTCTGTTCTGATTAGTTCTGATTAGCTTCATAGTTCTGTTTTATTTTGTTTGGTATAGTTCACTTCAAAATAAAAACAAGAAACAAGCAAACAAACAAAAACAATATTGCATCCCTGGAGGAATTGCAGATATTAGTGCCATGATCAAGGATTTGAAAGATGCACAGATGGTAATTCCCACCATATCCCCATTTTAAATTTCCTATTTGGCTAATGCAGAAGATGGATGAATCTTGGAGAGTGATGGTGAATTATAATAAACTTAATAAATTAATGACTCAAATTGTAGCTGCCATACCAGATGTGGTTTTCTTGTTTGAACAGATGGCATATTCAGCATCTAGTATACATCTACTGACTTAACAAATGCCTTTTTCTCCATACCTATCCATAAGACCCACCAGGAAAAATTTGCTTTCAAGTAGCAAGGCCAGCAATACTCCCTTACCATCCTACCTCACTGGTATATTAACTCTCCAGCCCTGTGCTATATCTTAGTTCCCAGAGTTGTTGATTGTCTTCCTCTTCCATAGGTATTACACTGGTCAGTTACACTGATGATATGCTGATTAGACCAAGTAAGCAAGAGATAGCACTTACTCTGGACTTCTTTGAGAAACATTTGTGTGCCAGAGAATGGAAGATGAATCTGACTAAGATTTAAGGTCTCTCTACCTCTGTGAAATTTCTATGATACCAGTGGTGTGGGACTCGGAAAGATATACCTTCTAAGGCAAAAGATAAGTTGTTGCATCTGGCCCCCTCCTACAGCCAATAGAGAAACACAGACCCTAGTAGACGTATTTGGTTTTGGAAGGCAACACATTCCTCGCTTGGATGTATTACCCTGGCCAATTACTGAGTGACTTGGAAAGTACTAGTTTTTAGTGAGGGCTCATAACAAGAAAATACTTTGTAACAGGTCCAGGCTGCTTTGGTACTTGAGCCACATGAACCAGCAGATCCAATGATACCTGAGGTGTTAGTAGCAGACAAGGAATGCTGTTTGTAGTCTCCAGAAAGCTCCCGTATGTGAATCATAGAAGAGGCCTTTAGGATTTTGGAGCAAGGATCTCCCATCTTTGACAGACAACTACTCTTCCTTTGAGAAATAGCTCCCAAACTGCTCCAAGGCCTTGACAGAAACTAAGTATTTGACCCTGGAACACTATATGACCCTAGCTGCCCATAATGAACTGAGTGCTGTCTGACCCAACAAGTCATTAGGTTGGACATGAACAGCAATAGTCCAACCTCAAATAGAAATGTATATATGTGACTGAGCCTAAGCAGGTCCTGAAGGTTCAAGTAAGTTATATAAAGAAGTGGCCCAAATGTCCATTGTTCCTATTACAGGTGTAGTGCCTTCTATCTCCCAGTATGCACCTATGGCCTCAACAGGTATACCATATGATCAGGTGACAGATGAAGAGAAGACTACGGCTTAGTCTATAGATGGTTCTGTACATGATGAAGGTCATATGCAAAAGTGGGCAGTTATAGCACTGTAGCCCCTTTCTAAAACATCCCCGAAGGACAGTGGTAAAAGGAAATCAGGCAGTGGCTATATATTTTGCTTAGAAGAAAAAATGGCCAAATATGTAAGTACAGACCAATTCATGGGCTATTGCCAAAGGTCTGGCTGGATGGTCAGGGACTTACAAGGAACATGACTGGAAAGTGGTGACCAAGGCATGCTGGTTTGGTGACATGAATTTCATGAGCTGCTTTTTGTCATGGAAATACCTTATTTCCCCATCAATTTTGAAGAAAGGCTTTGCAGGATATATAAGTGGGTTTTGAAGTTTGTATCTCTTCTGGCTGGAAACACTTCACTCCAAACATTCCTGGACTTTAAGGTTTGTGTTGGAAGTCTGCTGTCACAGGGAAAGATTTTTTTCCTCTGTGATAGATTTCTGGCACTTTGAGTATAATGTGGTGCAGAGAGGTTCTCTTTTGATCTCACCCAGTCACTGTGGAAACCTAACACTGGGAGCCCTAAAGTAAAACTAAGTGGGTTCCCTGAGTCCTGGGTTCAATTATCTGTTCTCAGAATAGCATCTGACCAGACACTCTCTCCAGGAGTATGTGGGTACTAGGACTGGAGCCACTCACCGATTGTTCCTGTTGAAGGAGTCCCACTGAACTGGAGTCTCATTGGATTAGAATTCCATGCTCTCCCAGCAGATCACAGCACCTGCTAATTCATTACACCGCTATGTTTCTCTCTGAGGCTCCCTGAGGTTCCCAGCATTCACTTTGTCTCTGTGGGTTAGGACTCTCTTTCTCACAAGCCTCAAACCTGGAGCCAAGCAGAAAGTGAAGACTGTCTCTTTCCTTCTCCACATTGTGTTCTGTCCCTTCTATTTTTCTGTAGTTTTTAATTTTCCTCAGATCCCTTTTAATTCTTGGAGATCTACTTCTCTCTTTTTTTCTCTCCCAAATTATTATCACCAATGTCTGGGTCCTGAACCTTGGTGAGACTGAGTCGTCATCACTCACTACTCTACTTTTTTTTTTTCAGAATTCCAGTTTTGTCTTTGGTTTGACAGACTACCAGTGGGACTCTTCTGATTCTGTAAACCCACTTCATAAATCCCTTGAATAATCATACATACATTTTATACTGAATATGTTCCTATAGAGGACTCTAAGTGATACAGGCAACAAGATCAAAATGGTAACCAGAAAAGCCTAACCTGGAGATATGATATATCAAATGAGATAGCTAGAGTACGGATTCCTAGGAACAAGATAGAGGGACAGCCACGGACACTTACGTATAATCAAGAGAGATCAGGAATACTTGGCAGATGGCTAAAGTCAGCTACTTCTATAAAGAGACATAATCTCTTGTTTAGTTCTTGGCTCTCTAGTTTAGAACTCACTGACTGAACAACCCCAAGAAGAAAGACACTGCAACACTACAGCAGGAGTATAAGGCAGTTATATTTCCAGTCCTCCCTCAGAGAATTTCGGCCATCTACACACTTGTTCTATAACCTGTTAGATAAATGATTTGAGTTGGTGCTAATGCCCAGAAGCACAAAGAACCACATGGCACCCTTGCTTGGGCTCAGGCAACAGGTGGAATTGAAATCTTGGCCCAGATCTACTTACTAGCCAATCCAGTGAACCGACAGTCCCACACTGCATTCTTTTCCCTGTTTCCCAACTTTGTAATTAGAAAAGTTATATTTGGAATTTGACAGAACTCTCACATTCATTCCTTGTAGTATTAGAAGTCCCAGAGTAGAGAGACTAAATGGAAGTGCCTGAAACATCACTCTTTCTGCTCCTTTTCTGCCTACACCAATGTTAAAAAATTGTATCCCCGGGGAATGGCAGAGACTACAACTACCCTGACATCTGAAGGATTCAGGTGTGATCTCTTCTGAAATTTTAACTTAATTTGCCAGTCCAGTCCCTGAAAATCCAATGAATTGTGCCCAATCACATTGGATTATTAAATATAAAGAATAAAAATAAATAGTAATCCTCACTGCATCTATTATGCTATATATAATTCATCACAATAAACTTTTGATAAGGCTCCCTTACAAGTAAGATTTATGTCTCTCATGAATTCATGAAGTTGGAGATTTTTAAACAGACAAATTAGATAGTAAATTCCTTAAGATGGGGTTGGTTTTGGATTGCATTTGTGACTATGGAGTACTGTGAAAATATTTGAATGATTAAATTTCTAAGACTAAGTGGTGCTTTCAAATATGACAAGTTTATACATCTTGATAAGAATTTATAAAATATTATTTTAGATACTTTAAAAGGATATCTAAAAACAGTAATTCACATTTAAGAATAAAAACATACTTAAATATCATAGAAGGATACTGGGGGAATAACAAACTCCCCTACCCTGTCTGGGAAGTGTAATCTCTCTTCCTTTTGTAAACTTCTTCCCTAAGTGGCTCCTCTTGAGCCCAGGTTTAAAGGGAATCAAAATCTCTGTGCAAAGAGGGCAAGAATCTAATCTGAATCATACCAAATCTTGGAGAATCTCCTCACCACCACCCACACACTGATTCTTAAATTCACTCACAACTCTTCCAGGCTTTATAACCAGGAGGAAAGAAATGGGGCAGGGTGGTAGCTCCATTGCTGGGTATATCCTCATTCTCTCCAAATAGCCCTTGAGGTCAGTTCCTTCAAGACAAGAGTCTTCAGAAGAAGGCTAAGCATAGCCAGTCTCTCCATCTTCATTTGCTTACCTTTGAGTCCTTGCTAAGACTAAATGCAGCAGAGGAAGTCTTACCCTTTCAATCATCTGACTCCTTGCAGTTCCCAAAGGCAAACACATAGCCCTGTGTTAGACACTCTACTACAGGATTACAAATTGGAAGAAGCTGGAAATTATATGAAGTCCTTATCCTCATTCCTTTTCCACTGCTCCTGATTTTCCTCCTTTGATGATAGCAGAAACCCTCCTGCTTTCTTGCAGCCCTTACTTTTTTCAGGGGCCTTGTCTGAGATTGCTTTCTTTCCTTAAATTTGTCTTCCTTTGGCCTTACAAACCTTTCCTCACCAGTTTCTTCATTCCTGTACACATGAGTTGTGCCGTTGGCTCCAATTCTTTGCCATTCTCTACACATTGTTGACTTTGCCTCATATAAGTGGTGCTTGACTTTGAGCTTAGTTCTAACATTTGCTTTGTGTTTGCACTTTCTCTCTTATGCCTCTGCCATTTGCCATGAGAAGTACATGTCTGCAGCAGGAGGGATGAGATTTATGTAGTGCAAAGCTGCCTCCACCACTCAAAACATCCCTGGCAGACATTACTACCCTCACATCCTACAAAACATACATGCTTTATGAATACTAAATAAGTTAAAAATGACAAAAACACAATCAAATAATTTAGCAAAGCAGTCAAAAACTATTTAAGAAGATATAAAAGCTTGTTTTAAATAGCCATTTGATTTGTAAATGTTGCAAAGACCTAAGTGGTAATCAGTCCTGCCTTTATTTTTGCCTGTTCCTAAATGGACTTTTATTATCTTTTATTCTTTCACTACTGAACTTCTTATGTACAATACCAAGAAGACAGTACTAAATATGATTAAATAGCCAGTATTTTATTGAGTGTTCTATATGTGGTGTTAAACTACAAACCCTATCAATATACCTGTAGAAAACTCCTTTATTTCAAATTGCACTACCCAAATGTGACAACTTCAACTACTTTCTGCCTTCTTGGCATTAATTAAGTTCCAGTAAAAATTGTAATATCTGGGGGATTTACTTGGAAAAATGATTCTAAAATGTATTTAGAAATATAGAGCCACATTTAAAAACAGGGTGAAATTTGAACCTAGATTTAAAAATATAAGCTCTGATAATTAGAACAGTACTGTTCTGATATGAGCGAAAATAGCTTAAAAAGTAGAAAATGTGTACATATGAGAGTTTGTGACCCGACACAACACTGAAAAAAGAAAGCATTCTTCATGGCCATGGTGCTGGGATAGATAAATAACTTGGAGGGGAACATAACAATCTGTTTGTGATTCTTGGGTGCCAAGGCATTCACACTAAGCTACATTTCAAGACCTATTTTACTATGTATTTTAAGGCAGGGTCTTACTAAGTTGCCATGTTTCCCAGGCTGGGCTCAAAATTTCAGTCCTCATTCATTAGCTTGTCAAAATGCTAGGATTATAAGAATGCCCTCCTAACTCCCACTAACAACTTGTTCTGCAAGATAGTAGCAAGCAAGACTTCTTTTGTTCATCTGTTACTTCTGGTGCCCAAGATATAGGAGGCACTCATTAAATAAATATGAAATTTATTTTATTCAGGATTTATGTATAAAAATTTAATCATTGCAAAGCAAAAAGAAATAAAGTGGTTATCAACTTTCTAGAGAAATATATACTTAAAAGTAATAAATCACTAAACAAATAACAGATTTAATTACATAAGGATTTTCAAGATGTAGTTATATAAAAAACTAAACTAAAAAGAAAATAAGTAACCAACAAAGGATTAATACAGAGAAGTTCTGCAAGCAATAAGAGTATCATGATAAATAAGCAAAATTTAGTATATGAAAGGTATGAAATGTGCAAGATAAAGCAAAATTGTTATAAATAAAAATAAGAGAAGTACAAAGTCAATTCCCTCCTGAGTTAGCAAAGACTTTTCTTAATGAAAGCATCCAGTTCTTGGGAGTATGTGGCAAGTCAGCCTGACTGCTTTAGGAATTTGTGCAATGACTATGGAAGCCAATTGTTGTAAAATCTACCAAAAATCATTGAAATATAGTATATTCACCCTAAGAAAATAACTTAAACTTTAAAAGTAAAATTTTAACATTAAGATATTCACAACAGTCTACATAAAACAACAAAATATTGAAAACATTCAAGTCTTATTGTAGCGGAAGGGTTAACTAAAATATGGTGAATTTACTCTATGGAATATTTGTCTCCATTAAATATAATAATCATGAAGATAATCAAGTGCCCTAACATAAAAAGACAATTATTATATCATGTTAGTTGACAACACAAGATAGCACTATACCCTAAATTGAACAGGGTCCACAAGGTACTTGCCAGTTGTACTGTTCCCCTTTACTAATTCCAGTGCAAACCATACCTCTGAGGACTTGTTTTTTAAGCACAATGGGCATTATGTTATGTAATTCCTTGCCATTATATTTTGCCCAAAAAGTTGGGTTCCTGAGTCATTGAACTCTTAAGAATTGTGGTTTTTGTTTGGTGAATGATTTCTGTTTATTACTTCATAGAAAATTTCCTTTCATTCTGTGTGTCTGTGTTCTTCATAGGATTCCCAGTAATTGGATAGGTTATCAACTTTTCAAAATTTCAACCCGTCCTTTAAGAATATATTTCCTGATGAATTCTGTCAATTTTATCATCTAGATTTTCTACAGAACCCTTTTTTCAGCTATTTTCATTAATTTCCAAGAGCCCCTTCTTGTTCTCTGATAGCTCTTATGAAGATAAGACCTCAATAAATAGTATTCCATATGTTTCTCAGTATTTTCCCACCTCAATTAAACTGAGGCCATGTGACTAGTTCTGGCCAATGGTCTGTGAGCAGAAGTGACATGCCACCATGGCATGAAAAACTGTGCTTCAGTCCATCTTCTCACTTTACTATGATGTCTCTGCAAGCCACATGCAAAGATGCTGACATAAAATGAAAGGAGCCTGAGTCTCTCAGTCCCAGATAAAGAAGAGTAACTTTTGATTGCTTTTCATTGGTGTTCATGAGAAACAAACTTTAGCTGCCTAAGTCTGAAAACTGAATGTATTACGACACCATAACTCATTATATATTAACCAATACCATTCCTCTTTTTTCATAGTATCCTATTTTGTTTCATGAAGACAATATTTTTTCCTCTCTCAAACTATTGTTCTTCTTCTTCTCTTTTGTAGTCATTGTTTTTCTTCCAGTACCAATTCCTTTTTTTTTTCTTTTGAAGAGAATAAAACCAAATGAAATAAAACAGAATAGAGTTAATCAGAACAAACAATGAATGTGGTGCATGACTTAAAAGAAAAACATAAAAGGAGATCAATAATGGCTACCATAATGCCTTGTTATCTTCAAAAGAACTGCCCATACCAGCAGGGATAATAAAATCAAATAAAATAGTACAGAATAAAACCAATAAAAACAAAACAATGGAAGCAATACAGGACTTCAAAACAATAGTAAAACAACAGTGGTTACCATAATGCCTCTTGTTATCTTCTAAGTAGTTGCCTATATCATCAGACATGTTACAATCAAACAAATCAAAATAGAATAAAATAACTCAAAACAAAACAATGAAAGCAATACAGGGCTTTGAAACAAGGTAATAGGAAATCAATAATGCCTACCACAATGTATCTTGTTATCTTTGAAATAGCTGTCCATGCCATCAAATATAGTAAAATTAGACAAACCAAAACAGAATAAAACCAAACTAAATCAAACAATGAAAACAATACAGGATTCAAATCATGATAATAGATTAACAATGGCCACTGCCTTCCCTTTTTAGACACTTCCTCCCCTTTCACTTTCACAACATGTATTGTGTATTTTGAATCCCACTAACTTTAGTTCTTTATACTAGGGAGACAACATGATCTTCACCCATGTGACCCTGAATCATTTCATCCTTGAGAATGATCTCAAGTTGTATCCATTTACCTACAAAAGCCTCGAGGTTATCTTTCTTTATAGCTGAGTAGCTTTCCTTTGTATAAAAATGTCATGTTTTTTTTGTCCACTCTGCAGCTAATGGGCAAGCTACCCCCACTTCTTTCTGGTTCCCTGTCATGTAGAGCACGGTTCTCTCTCCATTGACTTTCAGTTTACAAACCCTGTTTTGAGTTAAATGTGTTTCTTGTATAAAGTGTATTGATGAACCCTGTCTCCTGATCTACTCTGCCTGTGTTTCTTTTTATTCTTGAATTGAGGCCATCTACATTAATGGTTATGGCCAACATGCACTGCCTCATCTCTGCCATATAATTTTTCTGCCGTTGACTGCCTACTTTTCCTTTCCATTTAATTGTCTGCCCCACTCAGTGACACCCCTCTGCCACTGTTCCTGGAGCTGTGGTCTTTTTATCTCTGTCTAGAAAGTCCTTCAGTATTCTTTGTAGGGTTGGTTTGGTGGTCATGAATTCCTTCAGTTGTTCTTTGTCATGGAAGTATCTTATTCTTATGCTAATTTTGAAAGATAGTTTTGCAGGGTATATCAATCTGGGTTGGAAGTTGTTTTCTTTCAGGACTTAAAATACTTCACTCCAAGCTCTTCTTGATTTGATGGTTTGTGTTGAGAAGTCTGTCATGATTCTGATGGGTTTTCCTTTATAGGTGATCTGTTTCTTTTCTCTAACAGCTTTTAACATTCTGTTCTTGTGTTGAATTTCTGAGATCTTGATTATTACATATCTGGGTATAGATTTATTTTGGTTATGGCTATCTGGAGTTCTATGTGCTTCACTCGTCTGAATGTCACTTCTTTTCCCATGCTTGGGAAGTTTTCTGATATTATTTCTGTAAATAGACTTTTTAATCACTTCTCGGCCTTTTGGGTAAGATCAAGTGTAAATAGACTTTTAATGTCATTTGTGTTGAGCCCTGCTTTTTCACTCACACCTATTATTCTTTTTTTTTTTTTTTTCTGTACCAAGGATTGAACTCACAACCTTGCATCTGCCAGACAGGCACTTAAGCCACTAAACCAAACTCCCAGACCTCACACGTATTATTCTGAAATTATGTTTCTTTGGGTTGTCTTGCAGCCATTGAATTGCTGCTTTCAGATTCCTTGTTATTTTTAAGAAATCTTTCCTTTCATGACCACAAGCTGCAAACGTGTCTTCAAGGTTTGAAAGTCTATCTTCAGTTTCTTTCAAGTGGTTTTGTGAGCTTTCAATGGAGTTTTTAATTTCTAGAATATCTCTTTGTACCTGTTTCATGTATTTTAAATCTTTTTTGTATTGTTCATTTAAGGTTTTTCTCATTTTTCTGTGCTTCTCCATTTTTTATCTATGTCATCTTTAGAGATGCCTAGAAATTCTTTTATTATGTTTTTCATTTCTTTTTTTTTACCTGATTTAGTATTTCTGTTCTAATTTCTTTTATAGCCTCATGAAATTGTTTCTTTGCTTCTGTTGTCATTGCTTCAGAAACTTCAGGTGTGTGACTCCCAATCTCTTCTGTGTTTCATCTTGTGGACTTACTCTGCTTGGATTGGAGGCCAGAGACTGCCTTTTGCTTCTTCATCTTGACATATTCCTGGGTTCTTCTGGACAAGTAGGTACTGGGGTCCCAGGAGCTTCCTGCATTGGCTACAATTTCTCTCAAGTGAGACTATTTGGTTCTTCTAGACAGTGCTGGCTATGAATATCTGATGGTGGTGCACTGGTGCTGGGCTGTTACTGCTCTTCCCAGCCTGAATTGGCTCCCCAATGGCCGGTGGAGTATGTGGGTGCAGGGCTGGTTGCCACTACTGCCCCTGGAGTATGCACTGGGGTGAGGCTGGCTGCTGCCTCCAGACCAAGCTGGCTACCCAGAGGGAACTTCTGCGATGGCTGCTAGAAAGCACGCCGGGGTGGGGCTCAATCTGAGCAATTTCCGCGGGTCTTGCCCAGCTAGGAACTGCTGGAGAAAGCTGGCAGCAGTTCTGCTTCTGGGCTTATCTGGCCCGACTCCAAAATAGTTCCTGGCCAATTGCTCTCTCCTGTGGGAGGACTGAGTCCTTTGCACTCACTGCCAGCCAGTGTAGTCTTCCAGATCTGCCACTCCCCTCCACTGCTGCTCCCTTCCAATGCTGCGTCTCTCTACAGAGGCCTCCAGGGTCACCAGCTGCCATTTCACCTTGATCATGTGTCCCCAGGTTCCAACAGCTCCTCTCGCACAGTGAGTCTGGCTCCAGGCAAAGGTACTGCCAGCTACCACCTTCTTCTTCATTTAAGTTTTTCTTTTTACTCTTTCTGTAGGCTTTAATTCTCACCTTAGATTGTTCCTGGGTCCAGGGGACCACTTCCTTCCTTCTTGTCTTTCCCACGATGCTATAATCCAGCATCTGGACTGTCTCTCTCAGACAGGCTGTTTACTCCACTGCTTACTGCTCTGCCCGAAGCTCCTAATTCCTTTTTCTAATTTATTGTTCCTCTTTTTCATATTAGAGGCTCTCCTTAAATGCCTTACAATTTTTAATTATTCAAATTTAAAATAAGGTTCTAAAATTTTGATATAAGTATGGGTGGATCTTATAGACCATTGTATTTCACCACAGGATGTTCAGAGGTTACTCTACCTTGGGAGAACCATATATGTCAGTATATGAAAATCCTTCTTCTGGGGTTATTCATGTTACAATTAGGCTAATCCCCATATAATATTTTGTCTGTAAGGTGGGATGTCACATCTGTGCTGTGGGAGCAATGTATGGGAAGTATCTCACTGTCTAAACTGCAGATTTTCACTGAATTCCTCTGTTTCAATGTCTGAGTTCCCCTCATCTGAAGTCCTTTTTACTCAATTCTACTGCAGAATCAGCTCCTACCCCATTGCAACAAGTGGTCATCTGAAATGTGTAATTTGGGGAAGACAATCTGGCAGAATCCAACTTCTCCTTACATAGATTTCAGCCAAGCCCCTTATTTTCAGTCAAAGACTTATTCTCATCTTTGGTAGTACCTAATATGAAGCCCATCTAGGAACCTAGCAGGCAAGTTACCATTTTCTTTGCAGCCATGTGGGCCAGGGCTTACTCCTTTCTAAGTCACTCACTGCTCCTCCACATATTTGGACTTGGTATAAAGATTTTTTTCATAACTGCCATTTTTTCCTTATCTGTGAGTTTCTTTCATGTTCTTTTTTTCCCCTGTGATTTGTATATTTATATTTCTTGATCAAGACTTTATTGCACTTAGGGACTTTATTGCTCTTAAAAAGTAAATAATAAATCACCACATTTAACTGGAGATATGTGATATGATAGAAAAGTAGAGTAAATGTTCAAATTTTAAAAATATTTATTGTAGTAAAAACACTGCCATTAATTCCTCTCAAAATAGTCCCATTTACTCCCAAAATACACTCTGAATATACTTATCTCTTTATTCTTAATATTTCTGAAGCAGCTCTGGAAGTCTTCTTTTGTGAGTGTCTTTAAATGTGTTGTTGTGGCTGCCTGGATGTCCTGAATCACTCAAAATGTTTACTTATCATTGTCATTTTTACTTTGAGTGAGATCCAGAAGTCATACTGTGCCAGATTTGGAGTATAAGATACATGAAGGCACACTGTAATGTTTTTATAAGCCTGACTTTCCACTGGATGGCACTCGGCATCAATAATAACTGAATTTTTTAAAATCACACTTCCAGATCTGCTTCAGAATGTGGCAGGAATGCTGCAGTAAGTATATTTATAGCAAGGGTGAGTATTCTGAGGAGGACTAATGGTAATGTGTCTTTTATGGAAATTTAAAAAAATACTTAAACATTCACCATATATTTCGATTAGATTTTGTATATTGCTTTTGTAATGAAAAAATCTAAGTAAATACCACAGAGAAATTCCAATATTCTTCACTGAGTATAGCTGAAATCCATAAAAATGCACCAACAAGGGAATCAATATACATGCTTTATTTGACCTTCTACTCACTCCTTCTTCCAAAGGCAGCAAACTTTTTAGATTTGTGTAGATGTTTATGCAGTTCTTAGACTATTAAATGTTTGCTAATTCAATTTTGCAAAAACTTATTGATGAAAAAAATCATATTATTAAAAAGCTTTTCTAGAATTGTTTTCTGTGAATTGGTACAAAAGATAAAAGAAAAGATTAATATTTTAGGTTCTTTTATGGCTTTGTTCTTTGATTTTTCCTCTGAGCAAAACTATGGATATGAAAGAGATACATGTTACTTGAATGTTATTTATGTTTGTATTGTACTTAAATTCTATTAAAGTTTAGATATTGCTCATTCTCCAATTTCCCTACCCCCATCAAACCAATAATATTATCATGAAAGTAAAGCTTGTCCTCATCATTATATTTTTTGGAAGTCTAACCTAAGGAAAACTCCAAAATACTTAGGCATTAAGATATTACTGGTAGTTATAACAATAAGAAGTCTATCCCCCATCTTTATCTCTGTCTGTCATTTTCATTCTGTCTCTCATTTTCATTCTCTTTCACACATACATGTATATACTTTTCTACTCACCCACCAGGTGTTCTTAATTACACGGAGAATAATTGACTTTAAAGAGGCACATGGAGTTCATCTTTAGTAACTGGAAGAAAGCAGAATATACAGATGCAGATGGTTGGAGGTGGGTAGATGAGGTAGTAGGAGTTTGTGGAAGTTCTTTTCTGATTGCTCCAATTTTGCCAGGAAAATAAGAAGCAAGGTCGTCTGCTGAAAGTGAGAATGGGGGCAGAGGTGTTGGATGTGTGAGGAGAAAGAAGAAGGTGTGAAATAATCATCTCATAGAGTGGCAGGGGAGAATGTATGAGGAGATATTGTATGGTTGCTGGACACAATTATGGGGGTCCTTGAGGTTAAGAGAATGAATTTAAAGCAGGAGAAGTCCAGTATTTGTGCATGTTCTTTGCCATTTCTAACTGAATGGAGAGCAGGGGCCAAAGCAGCAGAGACTCAATCAAATTTGGAGCCTGGGCAAGTGTCTTAGTTACTTTTCGCTCGTTGCTGAGACAAAATACCTGACGCCCAAAATTAGGGAAGACAAGGTTTATTCTTACAGTTTCTCGGGAGTTTCAGTCCATACTTAGTTGGCTCCAAGGCAGCATGGCATTGCAGGGAAGTCATTCATGGCAGCCACCAAACCAGCAAGGCACTGGGGAGAGAGAGGGGTTGGAAGCATGGAAGCAAGCAAGAGGAAGGCCCGCCTCCTTTACACTGTACCTCTGTTCCACCCCTGGGCGGGTGTAGCACTCATATCACCATCAAAAGTATATGAGGACTTGGGGGTACATAGTATATCACCCAATACAGCAAGTAAATACAATGAAACAAGAGACTGCAATGAGGGCACATGCACAAAAGTTACTAATGACTGACTAGGACATGTACACTAGCTAAGGAGGGATGAGGAGAGGACACAGAGTGAGTGGGAATAGCAAAAATGTGGCTAGACCATTGGATTCTAGGTTCCATAGGGTCAGAGATTTTTTCAAATCTGGAGTTCTAGACTAAGAAAGCTGAAATTAGAGAGATCACAGATAGCATGTCATGGAACAGTTGCAGCGACTTGTTATGACAAAGTCCAGGATGGTCCCCATGGAAATGAGAGCTTGAGATAGGGCAGAGGATAAGATCATCAGTGTAAGGGCATTTAAAGAAATGAGTGAGTAGCCATGGCACATGAAGTTTCATCTTCTAGTGTACTGAAATTACCAAAACATCAAGACAGAAATAATGTTGGAGAAGGTGTCAGTGCACGAAATGTCATAGGCACAGAGGAGGCACAGTGAAGGGTGGTGGGTGATGTAGTCTGAGCACATGACTCAAGGCAGGAGTACTGTAGGAGGAGGGGGTGTGAGGAGCAGCAAGGAGGACCCCATCCACCCATACGTCTGGGGGCTGTGGAAGGAAAAGCAGCCCCCACTCTTCTGGTGGCAGTGTCCTTGGGGGACAGCCAAGTTTGCATTAGAGTAATAAACTGAAAGGAATGTTCCAAGAAGAGGCTAGAAACAAGGGAATTTTGTTAATGATGGGCCATGAATTCAAGAGCACATAGTAGTAAGTTTTGGGATGGGAGAGGGATTGGATATGGGAGTAGACTTGGGGTTGTGCAAAGTCATAACATAGGGACAAATAAATGAGGAATGGGGAGTAACTCAGTTAGGCTTGTTACTGACAAGCAGGGATACAGGCCACGTTGAGATTGGTTTGGGTGGACTCATATTGGTGGAAGACATCAAGCATCTGCTCTGAGAGTTTGGGTATGGGGGTGTAGATGCCTGGTCCTTTCTTTTGATCTCCTCCTTCAGAGCACCCGTAGTACCAGTATTAGTGTAGAGCCTGATGCCTCTTAGGGAGGGACTGTGGTGTTGCTTTCATATATATTATGTCATTTAAACCTAACTGCTAGAGTTTTATTTATTCCCTATTTTACTGTTAAGAAGTTGACTTGGCTGGGAGAAGTCAAATAGCTTGTTCAGAGTCACAGAGCTCATCAGGTTGTAAAGTTTTCAAAGCCAAGTCCTGACACCTAGGTTCGATCTTTTTCTATGAAATCAGACACCCCTTCTTTGATAGAGACTGAGGTAAGAAAGGTAGGCCTGGAGCTATGTCTGTAGGATGGGGACAAAGCTGAAGAAATTTACATTTGGAAACCTGTTCTCTGTGTTTTATTTCCCCCCTGTTTAATCCAAATACTACTTTGTTGGGATTTTCTTGTACCCTCTAAACTTAGGTAAGATTGACTCAATATTATTGCAAACCTCAGATTTCTATAGATTTTCCAGGCTTGCCTTTGTGTGGACTTCCCTGGGTCTCAAACATGGCTGTCATTGAATTGGTTCAGTTGAGAGATCCTCTCTCATCTTTGGGGCACACGGAGGTCTGTGCCACATTGCTTCAGAAAGGACATTGCTGCCTCCTCCAACTCTACAATACAAGGTACCCACAAAGCACTTGCATGTGTGATAGAGACTTTGTAGTGGTTTCCAATGAGGGGTAAAGGAGTATTTGTCCTTACAACACAGTAGCATTCCATTAAATATAACTCTCTCTTGTTTTAAAAAGCCATTTAGGTTTCCTAACTGGACTTTTCACTGGTTTCTTCACTGTGTCTCCTATGGTCAACTTGCTGTATTCTCTCTTTTCTGTATCTACCCTTTTTACCCCATCCTTCGCTATCCACGGACTGCTAAATTTTTCCATACTATCATGTCAAACAATTATCACAAGATGTTAATATTCTCCTATGCTAGACTAAGCCTTTCTTTCCAAATTCAAATTCAACAAGGGCCTGTTGATTAAAAGGGTCTTCAATATCAAATGTAGTTGCACGTGCCTATGATTCTAGCATCCTGGGAGGCTGAGGCAGAAAGATCTTAAGTTTGATCCCAGGCTGGCAACGTAATGACTTAGTAAGACCCTGTCTCAAAATTTTAAAAAAGTCTGAAATATATCTCAGTGTGAAGACCCTGGTTTCGGTCCCCAGAACTGTAATAAAATGCCTTTCATGTAACAAGATCCAGCTGCCTAGATTCAGCTTTATATTGCCCTGTGCGTGGACAGAAGCAAAGCCATCTGCTGAGATGGAAACTGTGTGGGGAAGGGCAGGAGTAGAAAAGGGCTTGGGGAGGTAGAGGAAATGTCAAGCAGCCTTTTAAGGAAAGCAACCAGCCATGCAAGCAAGAAAAAGTGAAAAAGAAAAAAAAAGATGACTGGCAATTCATTGGATTTCAGCACAGCAGTGAGAAAGTAGTCAAGAGAGGGAGAGAAAAGGAAAATCTCTGACATCTCAGTAAAATTAGAAAAGGAATACAAGGGGAGGGGCAAGGCAGAGAGAAGACAGTGATCAGAAAAGGTGTTACGAAGCCAGATGCGGCACTGCATGCCTATGACCCCACTTTCTTAGGAGGCTGAGGTGCGACGACCACAGGTTCAAAGCTAGCCTGTGTAACTTATTGACCTAGAGAAAATTTGTCTCAAAATAAAAATTAATAAGGACTGGGAATGTAGCTCAGTTGTGGAGTGCTCACCAACCATGTGCAAGTGAGGCCCTGGGTGCAATCCCAGCACTGCAGAAAAGCAAAAAAAAAGTTTCAGGGAGAGGGTTAAAAAAGGAGTTAAGATTCAGTAGCTGCTCAACTCCCTTGGCAGTCTGAGACCTGATGCCCAGTGTTCCCAGGACCAAGGTGGCACTGCCTCCTAGGTCTCTGTCCGTGTCATCCCTAAAGACACTGGACTGCCAAAGATGCGCTGACTGCAGCAACCCACCCCGCCCCTGCCCAGAAGCCTGAGAAGCAAAAGATGAATGGAAATTAAATGTCCCTCTCCAGGAGGGTTCAGTGTGGCTCCCTGCAGCACATGTCAAGTGGTCATCTCGTTAGAAAAACGCATGGTAGCATAATAGCTGTTATTTGTCTCTCCCCCACTTCTCTCCTTAACATCCCACTCTCTTTTTAGGGAACAATGTTCTCTCTTGCCTGCTGCTACACATATGGGGGGTGGGGGAGTGGGCATTTGATTTTCCTAGACTTGAAATTGAATCCATCTCTACTCCTGAAATTGTCTCTAATTTACATTTGCTCAATTTCATCATCTTGTGGTCTTATTGCTCATCAGTTGCCTTCCTTGCCTTCCTCCCATCCCACAGTCTCCCCACAGTTTTGTTTCACTTTTTGCATTTCCATTTACTGCTCTTCCAATCAAATGTCATCTCTGTTAACACTATCTGGGAAGAAGAGCAGTGAAGTCCTATCTAAGCGCTCATTAAAGGTGAGCTGTAGTGTAGGAGCCTATCCACATGCCATAGATGATACATCTGTCACTAGTGCATCTTGAAACAGTGTCTTTCCTGCCAGCGTTTTCCCTCTATAGCCCCAGCCCCTAAGTCATATCTCTGGTTGCTTGGTATCATATAGTATTGTGCCTATAGCACAGTTAGGGGCCACTTTAAAGTTGTAACAAATGTTCTTAGTCACACGGCCATATGGAGATTCAGTGGGTGGTACCATTAGCTGTAAAGCTGCAGGCAGATTTGCAATTGCCTTGCCCAGAAGAGAGAATCCCAAATCAGAGAAATGTTTTGATAAAATATCCTAGAACAGATTTTAAGTTGCTCTTGCATCAAACAGTCTTCCTGTTCTCAATGCAATTTCATTTTCCCCAAGTGATTTCAGACATGCCAGTGAGAGGTAGAAGCTCTTGACACTTATCTGAAGGATCTTCAGCAACCATTGTCCTATCCCATAATAGCCCACTTGATTATAGCCACCCCATAACTAGGGCAGAGCCCCCTCAGTTTAGTAGGTAGGGTATTTGTTGGGAAAACAGTGACAGCTTCCCTTCAATATTTCATCATGGAATCACAATATTACTTATGAATTATCAAGTAAACCGCTAAGGATACAGGATAAACACTTTAGCAGTCAATGAGCTAGAAACAATCTTTTCTCTTGGGGCATTCTGCTGTTTCCAAAGCGATGTCATCAGCTAAGTAGACAACCTGCTTTTCTGTCACAGACACCAGAGTGGGGACTAGGACTGTCAGCAGCTTGGAGGCAGGGGCCTTGTCTTTTCTCATTGTATCAGGACATATTTGACAAGAAGTAGGCTCCCTGGAAGAACTGAGCTGAATCTGGAATGAGCCCACAAGGTCACCCACAAAGTCATCTTGTTCTGGATTTCCAAAAGTGAGTTCCAGAGAACATTACCACCCAATGAGATAGAGTTCAGAGGTTATCAGGGCAAAGATAGAGGAAAAAAGGCTGTTTCATGGCCAATTTAGCTTGGAAAATAATGCAATCAATGAAGTTTTGCTGTTGCTTTGAATCACAGAACATACCTTGTTTCTAAAGTGCTTGTGAGCTTTACAGTGCTTCTGAATGACCAAAAGGGTTCAAGGTATGCATTGTGTCTTTCCAGAAGAGTTCTGTGGCTCAGTTTGAGAATGGCTGGTTCAGTCCAACTCTCTCATTTTATATGGGAGTAAACTGAGGCCCAAAGAGAAAATGACAAGCTTGCAGGCATTTGCCCTATTTCTGACCCTTCTGGGATTAGAGCCCACACCTCTTCTATGCTTTTCCACATGGTGGTGTCACACAGCCCCCTGCATCAAGGCAATAAGGAAAGGACCAAATGAATGAACCAGTAGCATGAATCTGATGTCAAGTGTTTGTTTTCAGTGTGACATTTCAAAGGCTGATGTCCTGGGGTTGCCAAGAAGAATTACCCCCAAATCTCCCAGGTCCTCAGAATGAGTTTTTCCTCATGTACCATGCAGTTCCCAAATTTCTGATCCATGTGAAGAGTTGTCACACACTGCTTTATATTTTATTCATGTTAGTCCAAGCCACCACTGCACCTAAAAAAGGGCAAATGATCCCTACAGCAAGAACCTTTATAGACAGATGCGAAACCCTATGCTGAAACTGGAAAAAAAAATGTAAAATGCCAAGAAAAACAGTTAAACGTGCGTGGAACACTAGCTAGAGAGGTATGCATGTGATGGAGTGGGGGTGTCTTCTGAATCATTTCCCTAAATTTAGCAATGCAGTTTTTTAAAAAAATAAGCGTTTAAGAGCTTCTTCCCAGAAATCCTGTTATTTCACTGCATATGTCTTACGTAAGTCTTTCCCACAGGCCTGCAGAATGGGAAAGGCACAGTCCTACCCTGCAAGAACCACCAAGAAAAATTCAGAAAGTCTGGCTGAATAAGTAACTCGGGAAAATCCAACTTTTCCTTTTCTGTCCGCATAACTATGAGTAGGGCTGTATATTGGAGATGAGTCTAGTAAGTGCTTCCCACCTGGATATTGTGGGGTGGTTCTAATATTTATTCATTTCTTCCTGTGGAATAGAGCTGTCACTGTTGTTGAACACTTCCAAAAGCCTTATCATTATTCTTACTGAACTTCTGAAGGAGTTCTCTCTTCTACCCACTCTCATTGCCCTGGCGTCTCTTTCTCTGCTCCCATTTTCCTTTCTCTATCTATCATGAGTGGTTCCAGAAAGAGTCAGGCATCTGGAGTTGTTAGAAATTCATTTCTCCAGGGTCCTCTTTTACCTGATATCTAGTAGTTATCTTCTCTGAATTTCCTGTTAGCAAGCAGTACAGGGTGGTAAGAATCCTAGCGGTCAATGGCATGGGTTTGTATACTACAAAGCTGATATTATTGAAAGAGGGTGACATTCAAGTCGGACAAAAGACCTGATGTTTCCAGCTCCACTGAGCTGCTGCTACAAATGCTCATGCTTAGGGTGAGCTTAGAGCACTGCTGTGAAGAAAGTGAAAGTTGTGATGGGAAGCAATAAGCACCTTCTCAAGACTGTCCTCACTCTGGCAGTTTCTCCCGCGTGAACTTCTTTTTCCTATCTACCCATTACAAAATGTTTTCCCCCAGACTGCCATCCCACTTACTCCCTTTGTTTCCCACAGAGCTGCTAGAGATAATCATGAATCCCTGCTAGTGAGAGCCTTGGAAAGAAGCTGATAACCAATTTCACAAATAATCTATTAATAACTGATAATGAATTCATGTTACTCATCTAGGATATCTAGTATTTTAATAGACAAGATCTCATTAACTCACAAAACTACTGAAATGCCTACAGTGTGCCAATCTTTCTCAGCATCAATTCATACACCCTCTTACATCCTAGTGTCACATGACAAGCAAGTAAACAAGACCGTTGGTGATTGTAGTAAGTTCTATGAAGAAGCGAAAGCCAGGTGTTATCATAATTTAGTGAGCTAGGATGAGTAGGGAAGGCTTCATTGAGGAGGTGGCATTTGAACTTTCATCTGAATAAAGAGAAGGAGCAGGATCATAGGGAAGGCTGCTCCAGTCAGAGGAAAAAGCAAATATAGAGTTCCTGAGGTGGAAGCAACTCAAATGAACACAGAAAGGAGGCACATGCAGCTGTAGTGAGGGTCAAGGAGAGAGTGGAAGAAGTGAGTCTAGACTGGTAGACTGTGGTCAAATCAAGTAGCACTTTGTAACCCTGGGTAAGAAATTTAGATTTTATGTAATTGCAGTGGGAAGCCTTTGAAAAGTTTTAGAAGGGACTGGAATCTAATTTAAGCATTAAAAGACTTGTTCTTATGTCATAGAATGACTTTGAGCCTGTAGAGGAAGAACTGAAACAAGGCATGGAGAAGTGGCTTCAGACATTCTGGACTGCAGTTCTAACATCAGCCGGAATGAATGACCAAGCTGATGTAACTTATTACATTATATTGTTCACATAACGAATGATGAGTTGGACTCCTTTTCACCCAATCACTTTCACATTCTATGACACAGGAAAACGGTGGTTATGCAGGACACTTAGAAATCTGAGGCTTCTCAAAACCGTTCCAAGGACTGAGGTACACTCGCAATGCAAGGGAGCAAGTCTACACCAGTCAACACGTAAGATCCCTTTTGGTTCCTGGAATTTCTTCATGCTGATTCTCAATCTGTACCACACAGGCAGCTGAATGAATTCAAATTTAAGTACGAACAACACTGGCCTATGTAGTAATGATTACTCTGGCCAACTTCACATTCCCCAGCATCAAACATCCTAAATGGTCAAGCACTGCCATCCTGGCTCTGTTGTTCTGTCCTCTCCAACTGTAAAAGCAACTCAAAATCTCAAAATCCTCCTTCTGTGCCACTTGGGTGGTCAATTCTTTCCCGATTCTTTCAATTCTCTTTTTGTTTTGTTTTGTTTTGGTTTTTTTTTGGTACCAGAGATCGAATTTACAACCTCGTGTCTGCCAGACAGGTGCTTATGCTGCTGAACTAAGTCCCCGGCAAGCTTCAGAATCTGTAGCAAATTTAGATTTCAGTCCAAGTGGCAAGATGGTCAACCACAATAATTTATTGAGATGAAAGGTTTTATCATTCCCTTTGTCCCTTTTCATAGTCTAAAAGAAATTTCTTCTAAAAATCCAGAACTATAAACAGTTACATAAGAAATCAAATGTACTTAATGCCACTTAACTAATATACTTTAAGATTGTTAAGATGGTTGGTTATATTTTATGTTATGCATATATTACCAAAATTAAAATTATAAATAAACTAAAAAAATCTAGAGCTACAGTCTGATGTAATAGATAAGACATGAAGACAGGAGGTGTCTCTGCTGCAGACACAATAAAAGGCAGATGTATAAAAATAGGAAGATTTTCCCTCTTCCCATGGGATGAGTTCTTGGGCAGAGTAGTGCAGATGCATCTGAACATAACCACCTCCATTTTTCTGTGTCCTTTGCATCCTGGCCTAACATGTGTAAACCAAGTGAATTCTGTATCACTCATGTTCTACCTCCAGAATTAAAACACTCTTCCCAGTCTTTTCATGATTTAGTACTTCTCTCATCATGCCCTTTCATGAACTCTGTCCTTTGACTTCCTTAATTGCACCAGCCCAGTCCAGCTCATGCACTCCCAAATTCTCTACTCACTAGATTGATTTTCTAATTTACAGTGTGACCCCATGTGACCTTGGCCTTCTACTTTACCAGTTCTCAACCTAGCAGCCTTCTGACCCCTCCGGCATTACCAAAGAGCTGCATTACTCAGACTGGGGAATTGTTGGTGGAAGGGTCAACCCAGTGGCCTTCTCTGGTTAACTTTCATCTCTTCTTAACTAATTTCAGACTCCTCCAAGGAATCCATACCTCTGCTTTTTGTTACATGGAAGAATTTTTAATATTAGGTGGCAATTATTTCCCTTATGTTAGGGAAATATTTTTCTTCAGTCTTCACTTCAAGAATCCGGTGGATCTTCTCCAAAACGTAAAACTCATGAAAGTCTGGAGATCTATTCTAAAAGTGGGTCCCTGAAGCTTATGCCCAGAGCTAAGCCACACTCAGACTACTGCCCTTGTCAGTTAATTTAAATGTTCTTACGCAGCTTGAGCAGGAGCTTCTGCTCCAGGTAAGGTGCAATTCTCTATGTTCACCTATCTTTCCAGTTTTGAGGATGAAAGTCTGCCCTGTGACCCCAATTCTACAATGAATCTAAGAAATCAGGGTTTTTCCCCAGTTTGTTTCTTGTTGTGAGGGCAGGAGTTAGACTTCCAATGCCCTCACATGACAAACTGGTAACTATAGGCTTCTGATTAATCCTTTAAAATCTTTACATAGCAGATATGAAATGTCTAATAAATACTGATTAAGTTGAAGTCTAAAGAAACAGAAAGAACCAAGTTAGGGGCCATTACCCTGAAGATACTGAGCTTGTTTCTAACTGCCATTTGCTTGTTGGTTTTGAACTGAGACTGTGGTTGTCTGTATCTTAGAAGAATTAAGTATTTCCAGTATCAGATCCTAGATTCTGAATTTATGCTCTACTATATACCAGACATTGGGTCTTCATTGACTGTCCTACCCTATAGAATAATCTAGAGATTTTTCTAAAGGCCAATTTGAATAAAATGCTTTGTATCCTGTATTGTCATCTATCACGAGTTCCCTGGATTTCCTTTCTCTTAGTCTTAGTATTTATCCCTGTCTTCCTTTGGCTAAGGAAAGATAGGAAAGCTATTTCATCCATAATATCTACATAGCATTTCCAGCGCAAATAGCTTCTACTATTTCCCTTCAGTGTTAGACTTACCCTTTTGATTATTTAGTTTCAACTCAACAAGGTATACCAACAAGGCCTTCAAAGGATGCTAATAAAAATATGCTACCCCTCTGCTAGAAAGCAAAAAATACACTCTTCAACCTTCTAGTCAAAGACAGGTCAAAGTTTGAAGAGAATATTGTTTACAGGTACAACAAAAGTGGTATGTCCCCCACCCAGTCCTGTTACCACGAAGTCACCAGCTTATGACCCTGTGACTGACTCTGAAAAAGTAACACCTTGTGCTGCTGTTTTGTTTCCTGCCTAACCCTCTTACAAACTCTGAGTGGGGCATACCAAGTAATTATGCACATTAGTATTACATACTTCAGGCTTTTGCCTGACTTGAGTTTTCAAAGCTTCACAAATATCAATGTCTGAGTCGCAATGATTTAGGTTTGGGAGCTCTAAGGAAATGAAGATAAATGAGAGAAGAGGCAGATGTAAAAGAAAAAGCAAAATATGAGCAAAGAGAATCATGATACTGTTAGGCAGTGAAGGAACCTTAGAGGTCACTTAGAGTTCCAGCTCTCAAAGAGGTGAGTGGGCCTAACAAGTCCTCAGGAATCTGTGGGACTCTAAACCCTCACTCTGTAGAAATGTGACAACGGATAGCTCCTGACTTTCAGAGCAATTAATCCCTCCTACAAGATGAGTGGCTGACACCCGAGGAACAATTTTTACCTTTCATTGTCTTATAAGCCATCTTGCTGCTGCTTCAAAAAAACCATAGACAAATCTAACACCTGCCAACTAGTTAAGAAAGAACATTTCTATCTGAAAACTGAATTCATGGAGGTTGGCTATATGACACTCATTTTACAATTCAAAATACTTTTAACTTGCTTCTTCTAAACAGAACTTGTTTCTTATATTCCTACCTGTAAGTTTCTCTGTATTTCTTCCAAAATCTTTCCCATTTCTAGTACATTTCTCTTTTCTCTATAGGTTTGGGACAAACAGACCTTCTATGGTGCAACCAAGTCTTGTAGAACTGGCCTTGCTACTTATTCCTTCTAAAATCCCATTTCTTTTTTTTTTTTAATAGGGTCAATAGTTATTGTTTTATAGTTTTTGTAAGGTTAAATTGGGAAACATAAGCAAAACCTGTAACTCAGTGTCCAGCATATAAGAGCATGGTAATTGGTAATTGTTGAATTTACCCATTGTTGTCACTGTTATTATTTTCATTTTTTATTCATTCATAGTTCCTTTTTTCTGTTGCTTTTCATTTTTCCTACATTGGGAAACCATTTATGGATTTTCTATTTATTTAAGGAAGTCCCCTAATGTTCAGAGGTTTGCTCATGAGTCAAAACGTTCCCAGTCCATAATTAGAAGTGTCTATGGTGAAGATGCAGATGCTATAATGTTTACTCAGGCTAAAAGGACTTGAAATGTTCAACTCCTTCCAGTACATCATTTGTATATCTAGAAGTTTCCAGTGAAGACCGTTACCTGAAGAATGAACAGAGAGGCATCTTATTACCTTCTTCTTGCCCAGTCTGATATAGATATGACCCTAGCTATAACAAGGTTATTAGTTGGCAAAGGTAACTTCCAAGAGGGCCTGGAGGGCAGGATTATGTTATGTTACGTTATGTTACGTTACGTTATGCTGCATCCTCTGCCCTGTAGTCTCCTGGGGCCATTACCAAACTGGTTTCTGAGGCTTTACTCAGAAAGGAGCAAGGAGGACTTGGAAACATTCCTGGCAGGCGAGGCTCTCGGATGACCCTCTAGGGTGCCTTTTGAAAAATGTATAACCCTAGTCTCTTAGAAATACATCTCATTAAATGAGATATTTTTTAAAGAATGGGAAATAATTTATGAAGATAAAAATAACTCAGCCTTGCCACAAAAGTGCAAAAATAAATTCAGGACCTTCTCTGCCTGGTTCAGGGAAGGAGGGAAGGGAGAATGAGAGATGGAAGAGAAAAGAGAATGGTTAAAGCAAAGCAAGAACAGAAACTTGACTAACTAGCAGTGGTGCCCTGAGACGCAGGGATCTTGGACAAGAGAGGAAGGGAATTGGGATTTTAACGAATCTATTTCTTAGTTCTGAGCTCATCAAGTCATCTCCAGCATGGTGCTTTGTTCCTACGCAATGGTATACCTCAGGGTACAAAATTCATCCAGTCTTAGTTCCTCCTCCTTACCACAACCTTTTAATCAGAGGGCTCTGAAAGCAGAAAATAATCAGGAGCACTCAGGAGGCCTTTCCTTGAACCATTTTAAAAACATGCTCCAATGTGTCCTCACTGCCAATCCCTCTTCAACTAGCTCACCAGTCCTAGACTTGCTCTTTGGAGACCACAACCACAGACCTGCACTTGGGCCATGGACTAGCTGCTCCCTCTGCCCTCCAGGGGTTCTCTTCATAGGCTTCCTTCAAGCTTCTGCTGAAGTACCACCTCCACAGAGGGCCAATTTACCAGTGTCTCAAACCTGGTCTGCATGGCCCATCTTCTACCTTGTGCTTATTTCTCCCCATACCACTTACCCCTCCTTAAACACACCACATAACTTATTTATTTTATTCCTCATCTCCAGAAGGGGCAAGGTTTCTTATATCTTTTGCTCATAGATAGTTCCCCAGTTCCTACAATCGTGCCCATCACGTAGTCTGACAAATGAAGTGTTTATCCAATTCTCAATCACATAGGGAGTGATGAACAGCATTTTCCCAAAAGGATTTGATGAATGAAAGAGTCTTATTTCCTTACATCTGTGACTTGCAATGTCACTGTTTAGTGAGGGATATTGGAAAATGAGAGAGGGTGACTTCAAGGGGGGTTATAAAGAGCTACCCAGACAAACTTTGGTAGTACCTATGACTACTCAAATAAGATTTGTTCTGCTCAGATTAAGCACTAACAGTAGCCACATTTATACTTTTAGAAACCAGTCCTGGAATCAAGAAAAGATACAGAGTAGGGTGTATTTTCCCCTCTGTTTTTTCCTGTCCTCTGGAGCACAGTCATATGCAGGGCTCAGAATACAGGAAATGAGGGTATCTTCCCCAAGCAAAACCCCATTATTTTTCAGTTCCTACACTCTGAGCTCATAATATTTACTTAAATTTTTTTATTTTAAAGATAATAAAACCCAACAAAACCAAACAGAATAAAGCCAATCAAAACAAAGCAGTGAAATTGGTACAGAACTTTGAGGCAGGATAATAGGAAAACAACAATGACCACCATAGTATATCTTGCTATCCTCACAATAGCCATCCATTTCATCTGATATAGCAAAATC
Organism: Dasyprocta punctata; assembly: GCA_004363535.1. Lineage (NCBI taxonomy): Eukaryota > Metazoa > Chordata > Mammalia > Rodentia > Dasyproctidae > Dasyprocta > Dasyprocta punctata. The sequence continues at coordinate 83,382 of RJWM01002749.1, forward strand.
AAACCAAAACAAACAGAATAAAACTAATCAAAACAGAACATTAAATAAAGCAAAACAATTAATTGGAACAAACCAAACAGAACAATATTGGATTTCAAAAACAAGATGGGAGGGAATCCCCCATATTTGCTATATTGCATACTGTTATCCTCCCAACAGATGCTCAGACCACTGGCCCCAGGCCTGCAAAGTCAATCAAACAATAGAATCATTCAGTTGCTTTTTGTACCTCAGTTGCTATCAACTCAGTCTGTCCTCTGAACCAGCCAGTTGCTTATGTGGGAAGGGGTGTTCTTGATTCTCAACCCTTATGCTCACAGGAGGTGCTATCTGAATTCTCTCTTCCTGGGCTCCACATGGCTTGATGGCTTACCAGAAAGGTTGTCTATTTGGCTTTTTGGTGGGCTCCTCCAAGTCCCAGCATGGCTGATTCTTGGGAGGTACTGACTTCTCTTTTCCTGGGTCCTGCATGGCTCGCTTGAGCTCATAATATACCAAGTTAGTAATTGTGAGCAATTATAGCAATGCCTGATTCTAAACAATTACTATATAGTTATAAACACGTCTTTAATTCATAACCAATTACTGTGCAATATCCTGCCTAAAGCTCAGGTCTGCTCACTCGGATTGCTTGTCTGCTTCCTCTAATCAGCTAAAGACTTGAGAAGCCTCACAACACCATGTTGGAAAGTATAAAGCATGCCATGATACTGGAGAAGTACATGTGGAACTCAAGTTATGTTTGAAAGAGCACCAACAAGACAAGGCAGGTATATTGCATGCTCTAGATCGAGCATCCAAAAATGGGGCTCAAACCTCAGTTCCTGTCTGTGAGTGCTGTGTGTTTAGGAAAGTATTTCAATATAGTGAGGCTTCACTTCATCATCTGTGAAATAAAACAATTTTACTGTTGTGGTTACTCAGTAAAAATTTCCATGTGTGTGTGAATGAGTGTGTGTGTGTGTGTGTGTGTGTGTGTGTGTGTGTACTGGAGAATCAGGGTCATGCTATCACTGCCTATATCCCTAGTTCTTTAAAAAAATTTTTTTTAAATTTTGAGACATGTAAAACTTTGGCCTTGAGCTTGTGGTCTTCCTGCCTCAGATTCCCAAATTGCTAGGATTACAGGCATGCGCCACCATGCTAAGCACTCCATGTGATTTTAATGATAATGAACATGACTAACATTTATTTGGCAGTTACCATGCACCAGAACTGTTAAAAGTGGGTTACAATATTGATACACATATAAGTTTATATATACATATGCTAAAATGTGTATATATCTATGCTAAAATATATATTTTTCATGTATACATATAATAAAGTACACCAATCAGGTATAAAACTTAATGAAATCATATATATTTGTACTACTCAGTTAAAAAAATACAGAATACTAATAGCACTCTAGCAGAGAATTTTATGCCTCTCCCCAATCAATAACCTCCAAAGGTAATTGTTGTCTGACCTCTGCTGCAATAGATTATACATATACTTGACCTTTAAAGGGAAACGAGCCATGCCTGGTGGCATAACCCTGTAATTCCAGCACTCAGAAGAGCTGAGGGAGGACAGTTGTGAGTTCGATGCCAGACTGGAATATATAGCAAGACCCTGTCTCAAAAAAAAAAACAAAACAAAAAAAAAAACAAGTAAAATAAATAATAAATAGAAACATATCAGATTCATTTGGATTTTTTTCTGACTCTTCATGATATGTATTTGGAAGATTATTCATGTTGCATGTAACAGCACTTTCTTTCCATTTTCCTATACCATTTCTTTATATGAATATACTTAAATTATTTATAAAATCTGTTACTAACGGACAATTGGATTGTTTCTACATTTTACCATTATGTGTAAAGCTGCCATAAACTTTGAAGTGCAAGTCTTTTGGTGAACATATTTTCATTTCTTTTTTATATACATCCAGGATAAATAGAAGGTACAGGATCTAGAATTTGTAATTTTACCTTTAAAATCAACTGCCAGTGATTTTCCAGCATGATTCTACCTATTTGTGCTTCCACCAGCAATAATATGTAAGAATTAAAACTTGCTATCTGTCTCACTCATACTTGGTATTGAAAGTTTTATTTTATTTTAGTTATTCTTATTAGATATTTTGTTGTAGCTTAAGTATACATTTTCATAATTTTGAGTTAATTTTCTCATTGCTGAGATAAAATACCTGATGTCCAAAGTTAAAGAGAGGAAAGATTTGTTTAGCTCACAGTGGTAGAGCTTTCAGTCTATAATTAGTTGGCTCCAGGGCAGAGTGGCACATGACAGGGAGGCAACAGTTCATGGTGGCAGAAGACAGCAAAAGCAACAAGGGGAGAGTAACAAAAGCCTTCTTCTGACCCTTGTATAGTATGCAATTTACCTGGATTAGGTCAGTGCCAATCAATTCAGTGGACTGATCCAGCAATCACCCCTCCTTAATCCCAGCACTGTTAATCCCAGCACTGCACTACGAATCAATCACACACGCTAGATTTAGCCACGTTTGAGAAATCCCTGTAAACACATGAGGCCTTGAGGGACATCCAGACACAAACCTTAACAATGATGACTTACAATGCTGATCAATTTTCTATCTATGTATAGGCCAACCAGATAGCATCTTTTTGAAATTCAAGTCTTGCCTTTTCAGTTTTGTTGCTTATATCTTGTTATTGATTTATTAGAGGACTTTGTTTTAGCATGAGTCTATTGTCAGATGTGAATTTTACCGATATCATTTCTTGTCTGTATCTTGACTATTCGCTCTCTTAGTAAATTTTCCTTTCTTTTCTGTTTATTGATTTTTGTGTCCTAAGAATTTTTGCCTATCCCAAAGCTTCTGAAGATGTCCATCTATACTTTCCTCTGGAAATTTTGTTGTTTTACATCTTGCATTTAAGTAAAAGGTCTAAATTAAGATATTTCTTTTAATGTATAGTACAACGTGAAGTCAGTTTCATTTTTTTCTACATCAGTGTTGAACTGAACTACTATTATTTATTAAAAGCATTACTATTGTTGTTAAAATATTACTATTATTATTAAAAGTAATACAATTTATTTCTTTACTGACTGGTAATGGCATCTTTTTTTCAAAATCATGTGATGATATTTGCACGAATCAATTCCTATACTCTGTTAAAATTTGTTATATCAGTATAGTTTAAACTAGGTCCCTGAACTTTTCAAGATTTTTAAACTATTTGGGGGTGGCAAGGCATGCACACCTGTAATTTCAGCATTCAAGAGGCTGAAGCAGTATTGCAGTGAATTCTGAGGCCAACCTGGGAGACACAATGAGTTTAATGCCAGCTTGGACTGCAAAGTAAGATCCTGTCTCTGTCTCAAAAAAAAAAAAAAAAACAAACCAAAAAGATATTTTAAACTATTCAGTGTCCTATGTATTTAAAATTATAAAATTAACTTACCAATTTCCATGTCCCCATCCCCAAATATAACCTAATTATAAAGATCACCTGAGGGCAAATTTCCCCTCCTAACATTATTTCCTATTTTAATCCATGACTATGGTATATCACTCTATTTATTTGGTATTCTTTGATTTCATTCAGCAATATCTTACAGTTTTCACTGAAAATATTTTAAATGCTACATTTATTTAAACTCCCAGACAATCCTAAGAAATAGAAACTATTCTCCTCATTCTTACAAGAAAATTAAGGCTCAGGCAGAATAAATTATTTTCCCAGAATCATGTAGTTGAAAAGTGGAAGAATAACTGCACAAATGAAGCATAAAATGCAGGGACATGTTCTTTTGAGATTGTGAAGTATTCCCCAAATGTCACTTAACATCATGGCTATATTTTCCTAGGCAGATAGATCCCCATGCTACTATGTAAATGTCCAGAATCTTGAATCTCTTGCAAATTTTAACTTAGCATCCTGGGCTTATTTTATTATATTCTGCCTATTACCTTGAATTCTCTCTTCTGAATAAAATTTTACATCCTCCAAAAACACAGGGTTTTTAGGTGCAAAGATCATGATTTTCTCATTTTTTGGGTCCCCTTCTGCTTGGTAATAAAGCCTTATCCCTAATATTAGCAGTTAAGTGTCAACTGAAATGATGGTCCAGGCATGACAGTGAATTTCATTGGCATTCATCATGCCTTCTTCAAATAGTTTCTTTATCAGCATGGCTCACTAGAAATTTAGAAACCAGTAGTTTAAATCCAAAAGACAAACTAAATTGTTTACTCAAATTTTAGAGAGGAATAGTGCAAAGGATAAGGTCAAATGGGAAAGCCTCCTCTCCTTAAGATGCCTATTCTCAGGCATAGTTTTTGAGTTACTGCTTCCCTGTTTCTTGTTTTGTCAGTCCTATTTAATCAGTAAGTATGCAGTTTAGTGAACATTAGGTCACAGATCAACAAAAAAATTGTTTCAGGTCTTTGGACTAATGATTGTTTTCTATGTTAAAATGTTCAAAACATGCAATTATGAAAGACAATTTGCTTCAGAAAATGAGCCATAAAATTCAGTGCTTGTAGCTCACAGGAAGGATTCTTTGTGTATTTTTGCCAAGAGAGTAGAGAGGTCAAGTTTGACATTAAAATTAAAATTTTTTGTCTAATCTCCATTACTATAGAACTGAAAGTGCAAAGTCCAAGTCATAAGATCATTTTACCAAATCATTTTACCTGTCAACTCTGTCATCTAAGCTGTGGAAAATGCATAACAGCTGTCATAGTGATTTTCATTGCTCCTTACACATGGGTTGACACCATCAAACTTAAGGAAGGAAATCTCTAAAATTTTCAGGGACCAAGTCATCTCATCAGTGTGTGTGTGTGTGTGTGTGTGTGTGTGTGTGTGTATTTCTGTGTATTATCAGAATTCCCAATACCATGACTTGTAATTACTGCATACATTCTCAGTGGCAGTCTTGAGCATTAATATATGCTTAATCAGACAAAATAATATTTAATGATGGGGATAGCAAAGAAATGAAAAATAAATAGAAATAACATTATGCAGTTTAAAAAACAGCAAAGCAAAACGTATAAACAAAAATAGTAAGTCCTTGTATTTTGTGATAAAACTTTGTTATTTTTTGAAGTAGTAAACACCAGTTTTGAATATGTTTATTTTTGTACAAGCTGTGTTCTGAAGATGCATCAATCCCAATAAACTCCTCCCCATGGCTTTTTCTCACCAGTGCTCTGAAGTTATAGACTATTAACACAGAGAATTCCAGAAGAGAATAATTAAAGTAAAGATAATAGTATTGAAAATCCACCTTGAATTTATATCAAAACTCTCATACTAAATGCAGAGTGTTCCTCATATATTTTCACATCAATGCTCACATAAAATTTGGGCAATTTAGGAGCTGAAGCAATCAGTGGCTTTACTGATGGCATTAGGTTCAAATAGATCAACTGACTTTACATTGTATATAGTGTCTATGGATGAATTAGGACAGATAATTCTCAATTTTTTTTCATCAAGACACTTCCAAATAGATTATACTTTTCTCCATCAGTATACTAACACAACTTCCTCTACTAGTATCCCTCTTAATATGAATAAAAATCAGGTACATGGCCATTCATTGTCTTTTTGGTGAAAAAGCAACAAACACGAAAGTATACTTCTGTCATTTAAGGTATCTTCAACTATTAAATATATTTACACAAACAAATGCAACTTTGGGGACCAGTATTAAAATTTTAAGAATGCAAAATAAACATTCAATTGTGTGCTCATTTTGTTAGCTTCATATTTTCTGACACAAACTTGTTACTTATAAATCCCAGACCTAAGCATATTCACTCCCTGTATACATAAATGTTTAAATGGTTGCCTCAAGTGAATGATACCAGTGGACACATTATGAGTCAGTATAGTGAAAGAACATGTATAGTATGTGAGCAACTCAAAGGATGGGCACTCAAGTGAGGATGGTCTGCTTAGGGTGCAAAGAATTCAAGAAGCCAGTCAGTAGCTTCCAGACATGGAAATACATGAACCCCATGAATTAAGAGGAAAAACTCAAAGGGAAACTAAACTGAGATGAAAATTGTAAGATTTTAAATACAGGAAAAATAGTTTTCAAGAAAATTGCAACACAAAAATGTTACAAATGAAAATTTACCTTGACAGACATAAAATGCAGAATTGAAAATCGTAGAGAATTAAATCAGCAGACAAACCTCATAAAACTTTCAGAATTCAGATTTAAAAATAGAAAAATGTTGACCTGGAATATTTTGTATATGGATTTTATATATTATCAGTCTATGGGTTACAGGCATTTTGGATGAAAGACCAGAGTAAATGGAATCAAGAAATAAGAGAAAAGAAATTATCCAAGAATTAAGAGAAAAGCATTTCCATCATCTTGGCAGAGAACAAAGGAACCTGTTTTTGAATACAAGCTTTAGTCAAAATTAATAACTTTGAAGGAAAATCTATACCTGGGTATAATTTCATCATATTTTAAAAATTAAAAACCTGTGTGCATCAAAGACAGACTATGAAAAGGGAAAGAAAAGTCATCAGTCTGGGTCTCCATTCTCAGCAGTGGTGGACTAAGATCTTTTCTCTCTTGGTGATAACAAGAAAATCTAGAAGGTCACCCGAAGTCATTATAGAGCTTGTAAATCAGTGACAATGTGTGGGGCTAAGAGCCTGAGAGAAAAGGAAAGGAGGACAAGCCCAGCACTTTCTGTATCATTATTCCTCAGGACAGCTGTCAGTTGCAAGAGCAGTAGAGAGAATAAAAAAGCTGAGCTCTCGGCTTTTGGGACTAGGGGGTGGTCAAAATTGAAGTTAAGAGCTTAACCAGGGAAAAGGGCCTGTGCTCAAAGGTAGAGATCTTATTCTAGGTGTAACCTTGAACTAGGAAGGCTTCCACAGGGTAAAGTGCTGGTTTTAAATCATCTAAGTATCCAATAGCAGTAAATGATCCGGAATTGATAGTGCTTCTGGCCTAGTGGCCCCTGAGAAGTAATCATAAACTACTTCTGAAGGAAAATAGTAATATACAGAGCCTCAAATATCGATGTGTTTTCTCATTGTCAATGTCCAGCACTTACTCAGATATAATCAAGCATATGAAAACCAAAGAAAATAAAACCACACAGAAGGAAATTCATGGGAAACTTAGGTAAGGGGGTAATGTGAAGTCATAATGTACTTTAAAATAGCTGTGACTATTACCTTGTTGAGGGAGTTAAGAAACCAAGAGTGGGGACATTGGAAGAGAACTAGGAACTATTAAAATATTAAGTCAAAATACTAGTATTGAAAAGCAACTGTAATAAAAATGTGAGTGAATTTAGATACAGTTGAACTGAAAGTTAAATGAGACAGGTTAAAAGAAAACAAGTTTGAAGAAAGAGAAAATGATGAAATTCAGTGACACATAGGTTATGGTGATAAGATCTAATAAATGTGTAATTAAAATCCAAAGAAGGAAACAGAGAGAGTGGGAGTAGAATAGATATTTAATTTGGGGCTGATAATTTTCCAAAACTAACCTTGAGTCACATATTGGGGAAGTACTATGAACTTTAATCTTGAAAAAGGAAACAAGTTAAACACAGGAACTTTAAAATAAATTTGCCAAAAATGAGTGACAAAGAAATTTTAAAAGGAACAAATGGGAAAAATCAAGCTAGATCCTAACAAAGGAAAACAATGAGGCAAAGAAAGAATTGAGAGATCAAAAATTAAGATTGAGAACTTCTGTCATGAAAAGTATGAGAAAAACCAGAATGCAAGTGAGAAATTGGAAATATGTATTTTAAAATATATGATAAAGTATTAGTCCTCATATATGAATAAATATTTTAAATCATATAAATGGAAAGTAGTCAAGGGACTAATAGAATATTCAAATTTACTAGAAATGAAAATGTAAATTAAAACAGGATTTAATTTCATCTATTAGATCTATAATAAAAATAATGATAAGCAATTTGGGCAAGGACATAGGGAAATATGAATGCTCTTTTCTGGCCAAGACTGTAAATTCAAAGAAATCAAGAAGATGAAAATCTGGCAAAATGCCTCAAAAACTTGTAAATATTTTTAAGCTTTTCTCATCAATCTTTTAAGACATTTATCTAAAGGACATGTTTAGACAAATACAAAAAGATATACACTGCCATGTCCCATGCAGCTCCTGAGGTTCTTGGGATGAAGGACTGCAACAGGATGAGAAAAATAAAGAAAAGACAAAGCTGGGGTCAGGTGGAGCCCTTACTCTCCTGATGGGAGGAAAGGAACTGGCCCCTCACTGCAGGAGCATTTGTTTATACCTTTTAGCAACCTAATGTCACATGACACCCTGTTGTCCTAGCAACCCACTGCTCAGATTGTCTTGGCTAGATGTTCTCTGGGCTGAAGCAGCTTCTTCATGTGGCTTGCCCCAGGCACTCTTTGTTCTTGGAATGTTCATGTGCCAGCCTTGCATGTGTGGTCAATTTCCAGCTTTAATGACTCCCTACCATATACAAGATCCTAAATGTAACATTTGAAAGAATAACAGCCAAAACTGTAAATAATATTAGTATTCAACTTGGTTTGTTTATAATGTATTTCTTAAATTTTATATTTTCATAATTCCAAATTGAATTTATGCTACAATTAATACTAAATGCTATTTGCACTTTTCAGGTAGAAGAGTAAGTCATTATATGACTATCAGTTCTTTTATGTGTATAAACTTTACACAGACTATACCTTTATGTTTAATCTAGTTACTTGTATTGGTGTAACAGTAATCATTCAATTTTAACTTATTGGATAGCTCATTGTTTCCTAAAATTTCCCCAAAAAATATTTTTATGATGATAGCATTGAACCTAGTTACTAAAGTTGCCTTATGAATAGAAGATAATATATCATATGCTAGACAGTGCAGTAAGATATAGCAGATATTGCCAGATCTCTTATACTGAATAGAATTTTCAAAGCTAAAGCTAAGATTGGCCAACTCATGAGTCTGGAAGAACTGCTATCACATAGACCCTATCATATGTTATGATTAAGAAAATAAATATTTCCGAGTAGGAAATAGACAAAACCCTGATATTTCATGATGTGCTTTGCAATTATACTATTAATTTGAAAAAGGATTTATAAAGGTCAATATTACAAACAAAAGTTATAAAAGCATAAAAGTTTCTTATGTATGATTACAACCAAAATGTTTCATAATAATTTAAAATTTTAGATGAAAAGACAACTTAGATTAAAGCTTTAATTTTGATATTAAAATGAAATATAATTGTTTATACCAATGTATTTTACTGACTTCCAGTAAAAATAAACAGATGAAAAAATAAAACTATTATTTCCTTTGGTGTGGTATTTCTTTTTTCCCCAAAAGCTGTTACTAAATTAAGGGTACATGCCATGATCAATCTTATCATAGAAAATAATATAGGGATAAATAATCTTAAACACTTGAAATTATAACAACAAAGTATTATGTTTATTGCTGGGAATCGCTTACATATTTTCCTTTGCTTCGCGAAACATGTTGGCTTAATGCTTATCCTTTGTAAGAATAAATTCCAGAAAAATAATAAAATACAATTTAGAAAGTTTGATAGCCTAAGAGTTTTTTACAAAGCTAAGCTTTTTTTTCCTTAAGTGTCAGCAATAAAAACATAGTCTCAGGTATCAGAGACTCAGAAAATGTCCTGCTAAAGAATATTTCTCTTCAAAAACTACTTTAAGAATTGCCCCACATGTTCTCATAATTTGGCACAATGAAAAGCTTAGGGAAGTCAGGAAATAAATGAAGGAGTGTTGACTACAAAATCCAATTAAAATAGAAATATTTTAAACAGTACATAAGAATTGCTGTTCATAAGAACATAGAGTGTTATGAAAATATTCAAGCAGTTATCAAAAGACAATATAAACAATGTAGACTAACAGCATCCTAACAGCAAGTGAACAGAAAAACTTGGATTGTTGTAACAAAGTCTTAGAAGTTGTTGATTAAGGGATAGAGTGGATAAAAATGATATCAAATAAGAAAGATTTAAAAATACAGTTCAATTTTTCACTCTAATTTTAGGGAAATATAAATTAGCACAATGCTCTTGAAAAACTTATAGAAATCCAGTGACAAAATTAAGAACAGTTGAAAACCATAAAGCATAATGAAAAGATAACCTATCAAGGCTCAAGACAAATGACAATATACTTCCTAAAAGTACAGAATGTCACAAAAGTATTGACTAAATATGAAATTTATCACAGTGCATGTAAGCTACAGTAATCTCTCTATGAAAAGAAGACATTCAATCGAGTTTACAAAAACAGTCAACCTATGCACTATTTATGAGAGAACAATTTAAAGAAAAGTAGCAATAAAATAAGCAAACACCACAAAATCATTTTCTGTAAATGCACCTATAAGAAAACAGGGAACAAGGTCAATATCAGACACAAAAATTTTACAAATAGTTTTACAAAAAGCGAGTCATTTTTTTTAGCAAAGATATGATTCTTAACAATGCTGAAACTGTCATAAACCTTTATGTGCCAAATAACATTGCCTTGGTTTATATAAAAGAAGTGCTAGAAATGTAAGAAGAAACAGCAATACAACAATAATAAAAGACTTTCACATTATTTTTGAGTTTTTAACAGTCAGATAATATATAGAATATAATTAAAAGATATAATTAAATCGTGTTTTTTCTTCTAAAACTTTTCATTGATGAGTTTCATTTTGACAGATTCATAATATGCACATAATATACATTAATCATTTTTGCTCCCTCAAAAACCCTCCTTGCCCCTTCTCCCCTCATAAAATATATTTTATTCATATCATCCCTCATTACCTGCCCTTACGAATAATATGTATTTTTAAATGTATACCTTAGGTTTCAGTTAGTGTATGTCAGAGAAAACTAACCATCACATTTTACAGAAGAACAAAGATGATCTCATCTGTATCAAATATTTAATGAATCATGTACTAAGCTTCAGAAAAGAATCACAAATTCTAAAATTTGGCTAAAATCTCTGAGCAAAATACAGTGAACTCAGTATCATTAGTCATTTGGAAAATGTTTTTCTCAACTGTAATAAAGGTGTCTAACCTTTCACACACCCACTTGGATGATTTAAAAAAAGGAAAAAAAATATTGGCCAGGAGAATGTGGAGAAATTATTGGCTGACTATAAAATGATACAGCTATTGAAACACAGCTTGACAGTTTTCTCATAATGTTCGATAGAATTACCATGCAACAATTCTAGATATATGCCAAAGAATAAAACAATGTGTATCCACAGAAAACTTGTACACATAATTTTGTTCATAATACTAAACATGAAAACAATTCAAATGTCTATTAGCTAATGAATAAATAAATTTGGTAAGTCCATGTAATGTGATATTACTCAGGCTATAAAAAGAGATAAAGGAGAGACTGGCTAATGAATATAGGACTTCTTTTTTTTTTTTTTTTTTTGCGTCACCGGGGATCGAACTCACAGCCTCACACCTGGCAGACAGGCACTTAAGCTGCTGAGCCAAACTCCCAGTCCTGGTTTTTTTTGAGGCAGGGTCGCACTATGTAGCTCAGGCCGGCCTTGCGCTCGCGTTGTAGCCCAAGCCGGCCTCGAACTCACAACGCTCCGCCTACCTCAGCCTCCCGAGTGCTGGGATTAAAGGCGTGCGCCACCACGCCCGGCTTAGGACTTCTTTTTGAGGTGATGAAAATGTTCCAAAATTAGGTAATGGTGACTGTTATACAACTCTGAATATATTAAAAGCACCAAATAGTGCTTTTAATAGTGAATTTTATGCTTTGTAAATTATATTAACAAAGGTGTTATAAAAATGCAGTGGAACTAGAAATCAATAATGAAGTTTTTTAAAAAAAAGAATTGCAAGAGAATTTAAAAGCTCTTTCTCAATTTTGGATAATAGAAAAAAAACTTAAAACTCCTATCCTATATTAGTTTCCTAAAATTAGAATATTGCATGTAAAAATCTAAGGTATATAGCCAAACCTGTACTTAAAAGGAAAATTCATAGTATTAAATAATTTATTATTAAATAGTGTATGCATCCAAAGGAAATCAAAAATTAAGGAACATGAAATCAGAAAAATAAAAGCAATAGACCTGATAAATAAATCTGATTACCTGGTTTTCAAAATATCAACAAAACAAACATTTTTTAAAAACAGCGACGTTTCAGGATATCCAGAATGTGAGTAACATTTTTGATACGAGCCGGTGAAGAAACGAATGACTGTAGGTCATTTTTTGAGCAAGCCATGGCATGAGTCGCATTAAACAACTGTGTCGTTATAAAAAATAAAAATGAGAACTTACCTGATCTGTCTATAGTCATGACAAAAGAGAAACACTGGCACGTTCTACTGTACTGTTCCTTCTCTTAAAGCACAGGCAGGTTAGGGGACTTATGCCACGTGTTAGTGTCAGAGATGGAACAAGACACAAGTAGTTCCAAGGGAAACATGTGGAATCTTAAATGGTTCCTAACCTTTGTGGGAAAGCACAGGGAGGTATCTTTGGAAACCTGATGAACGCTAAGCGCCTCTTCCCAAGAAAAAATATTACCCCCACCTTTCGTGGACATCAGTGAGGTTGGGCTTCCCCCTGAGCCATTCATTACAGAAAGGATGGGTGGTAACGCAGTCTGACATTTCAACTATGCCAGTGGTTCTTAATTTTTTTTTTTAAAGGAACAGTTGCCCTTAAAAACGCTTAAGATTTGTAGAGGACCCCAAATAACTTTGGTTAAGGTTGTCGATATTTCTCAGTATTTCTATACAAAATTAAAATAAAAAATTTAAAATTGTTCATTTAAAAGAGCAAGCCCATTACATATTAAGAAAAGTAACATGCTGTTCATAAAGAGTAACTATTTTCCTAGACAAAAATTGATAACTTTAAAAAATTTGATAGATCTCTTTCATAGAAGGCAACACGGTCCTTGTATTTATCTGCCTTTGCTACCATCTGTTCCTTTACCACAGGTCATGTAGCTTTTGGAAAACTCCAGTGTACAATCATGAGAGAATGAGAAGAAAAAGACAAATAATATCTTGATACAAAAATAAGCCTGGCTTTGTAAAACCACTGGAAGTGTTTTAGGAACCCCTCTATGAACTCCCTGAACCATACTTTGAGAATTGCTTACATTCCATAGACATTAAGTCTTACAGAGGTTAATAGATCTTGAAAAGGAAAGAAAAGCCGGGCGTGGTGGCACACGCCTTTAATCCCAGCACTAGGGAGGCTGAGGTAGGTGGAGCGTTGTGAGTTCGAGGCTGGCTTGGGCTAGTGAGCGCAAGGCCGGCCTGAGCTACATAATGCAACCCTGCCTCAAAAAACTAGGGCTGAGAGTTTGGCTCAGTGGCTTGAGCGCCTGTCTGGCAGGCGTGAGGTTGCAAGTTCGATCCCCAGTGCCGCAAAAAAGAAAAGAAAAAAAAAAAAAAAGCAACAAATTCCAAGACTTCGGGAAAACAAGCCTCTGTAAGACTTCTAAGACTTCACATTCAAGAGCAATAGGGAAAAAGCCAGGGCAGGAAGATGGAGGAGCTGCTGCAGTTACAGGAAGTGGCCATTGGATGGCACTGCGGTTCCACTCCAGACAACCTGAGCCTCTGCGTCAGGAAGTGGCTCCTTGCGGTGGTGGCCTACACTTCTGGGCAAGTTGGGGAACTTATAAAGCTTTCTGTTTATTTTCATTTTTTATTTTTTTATTTTTATTTTTTTTGCGGCACCAGGGATCGAACTCACAGCTTCACGCCTGCCAGACAGGCGCTTACGCCACTGAGCCAAACTCCCGGCCCTAGTTTTTTGAGACAGGGTTGCACTTTGTAGCTCAGGCCAGCCTTGCGCCTACATTGTAGCCCAAGTGGGCCTCGAACTCACAACGCTCCTGCTACTTCAGCCTCCCGAGTGCTGGGATTAAAGGCATGCGCCACCACGCCCAGCTTTGTTTTCATTTTTTAAGTAATAATTATAGGTTGTCGCAGACGGCAATATAAACTCATTTCTTCTCAATCCAGCATGCGCCTTCCATTTTGCCCCAAACTGGGGTCTTTCAGGTTATCAACAGTGAGACTTTGAGGGTGTCTTCTAAATTCATGAGGGCTGGGAATCTGAGGGGTTCAGAATGCAGAGATTACAGACTCCCTTACCTCAAAGAGTGTCCTTAAAACGCAAGTGAGGTGAGAGAAATAAAAGTATTCTTAGCTCATATCCCCAATTCTGGCTAATGCTGATTCATCTTTTTTTTTTTTTTTTGTATGGGGAATCGAACTCATGACCTTGCACTTGCCAGGCAGGCGCTATGCTGCTGAGCTATACCCCTGACCCTATTGACTCATCTTTACAAGAGTCCAAAGTTAAGTGGACTATCGAGGTATATAGGCATCCAGGAGGGATGGGACATGTTATCACAGTTGTCATCAGGGACTAACAGTTGCAAGGAATGAAGGGTCCTTTTCAGTAACGAAAGCTTTGCAAGAAGCCATTAGCATGGGAAAGGAGCTTGATGACAGTGTAGGATAAAATTCATCCTGGTCCACAGTGAAATGCCCACACGGTCCCTCTCAGTTCTGCCATTTCTTCCACGCTGCTTAGCCATTGAGCATTGAGGGGGTCATTGCTAGAACAGTGACCTTCAGAGGGAATAGAATGTCATGTGCAAAAGCCTGGAGGAGGTCAGTGGCTAACATATTTTGGCTACCAAAAGTTTATTCTGCAGGGCTGGATGATAAAATCTGAGGAATGCTGAGGGAAAGTACAGGTTGGTGAGGTAGGCCAGAACCAGGGCTCAAGGAACTGCAGGCAGGTTGAGGAATTGGAGCTTTTCCTACGGATGGTAGAGAGGCTCTGAGGTGTTTTAAGCAGATGCCTTGATATTTGGAACATACTAAAAGTGTAAGTGTTGTGATATGGATATGCCGACAATGGGGTGGTCAGCAACTACTAAAAGACAGTTGTATACAAACAATAGTTAAGGCTAGTCATTAGTATCAATTGATTTAATCCTTTTTCTGTGAGCTATGAAAAATTTCCTCCTTCTCTATGGATGAAAAGACTGAGGCACAGAGCAGTTAGGAATTTCCTTACCATCATGTAGTCTATAAATTGCATATCCAGGATTTAAGCCCAGTTAGTCTGTTTCCAGCAGCTATTAACTATTTCATTATACTATCTCACTAATAAAAAAAATTTTTTTGCCCTAAAGCAATTTAGCTACCTGGATACACATCAACTGGGTCCTGAAAAGAGAAGTAAGAGAGTAAGAGATGTTCTAAGAAGAAAATTCAGAGGACTTGAACTGAAGTTGACAGTTAAGATTGTGCTGAGTGCACATATAGAAATGGGGCCCAGGAAGAGAGAAGTCAGATAGCGTCTCTCAAGAATTGGCCATGCTGGGACTGGAAGGAGCTCACCAATAAACCAACAAGCCAGCCTTTCTGGTAAGCCATGCAAGACATGTGGGGCCCAGAAATAGAGAAGTCAGATAGCACCTCCTGTGAGCCTACTGGTGTGTGGGCTGAAAATCAAGAACTCCCCGCCCTACCCCTCTGTAAGCAAGTGATTGGTTCAGAGGACAGGTTGAGTTGATAGTAACTGAGATACTAAAAGCAACTGAATGCTTGAATTGTTTGGCTAACTTTGCAGGCCTGGGGCCAGTGGTCTGAGTATCTATAGGGAGGATAACAGTATGCAATGTAGCAAATACGGGGGGATTGCCTTCTGTCTTGTTTTTGAAATCCAATATTGTTCTCACTGTTTTGTTTTGTTCTGATTAATTGTTTTGCTTTATTCAGTGTTCTGTTTTGATTGGTTTTATTCTGTTTTGTTTTAGTTTGATTTCGGTATGTCTGATGGAATGGACAACTATTGTGAAAATAACAAGATATACTATGGTAGCCATTGTTGTTTTCCTATTATCCTGCTTCGAAGTTCTGTACCAGTTTCACTGCTTTGTTTTGATTGGCTTTATTCTGTTTGGTTTTGTTGGGTTTTATTATCTTTAAAATAAAAAAAATGCAAAAGAAATGGAGCATGAGAAGAATGGAAGGGCACTGCAAACCGAAGCAGCAGAGCCCTTCTGCAGACTGTGGAGGAGGCCAGTCCAGAGTTTAAGGAACTGGTGGCTACAAGTAAAACTGGTCAGGTAGCGAGTGGCCAGGTGATGATGGAGCCGTATGTTTCATACAGAGGAATTTATACTTGTCCCTATTGAGCTTCTATTGTTAGATTTGATTCACTATTTCATACATGTCATAGTCATTTAAGAGGCTCCTTTTCTATCCTAAATATTAGCCAAACATCTCAGGTTCTGCCATGTGGGACTTTGATTAAAACAGCATCATCCGTCTTATGGTTTAAAATACTGACTCAGGACAGAAGTCAGGGCAGAATCCTTGAGCAAATGACATATACCATTGTTTGTGGTTCATCAATCAGATATATAGTCACCTCTGAATGCTACTACCTAACTCACAAGTCTTCATCTTATTCACAGGGACAGTAAGAACACAAACACTTAACTGAAATAAGAGACTCCATGTGCACAGCTTTCTCTTGACCAATCTCAAAACCATACGAGAAGAGGGAGAGAGATGATTCTGGTGTGACTGCCTCATAAACCATAAACTCACAATAATTTCTTGTGGTTATACCTTTCTGGATGAAAGTCATTCATTTTAAAGTCCATTCTAGAACTTAACCTGACCAATGAGCCAATATTTCATGGCAGCAGACTTTTTCTCCTTTTTTGGAACACCAGACCAAGTCCTTTTTAGGAGTCCCAGCCATACAGAAAAAAACTTTAGATAAAGTTCAACACTCATTCATGATAAAAAGCCTACAGGAAATCAGAATAGATAGTGTTTACCTGTTGTGGGCATGGTCCTGTGTCCACCCCCCCCCCCCAAAGCCTCATGTAATCATGGATGGCGCTGAGTCTGGAATTTGTGATTGCTCTGTTGTCTGGTGCTGGGATTGGTGATGTGAGTGTGGCACCCATCCAGGTGTGGAGCCAACATACAGTGTAAGGGTGAGAGGAAGGCGTATCTTCTCTCTCTCTTGCCGGGTTCATGCCTTGCTGTTGCGGTGGCCATGAATGGCAGCCCCACCATGCCATACTGCCTTGGAGCCCACTGAATATGGACTGAAACCCCTGAGAACTGTAAGAAAAAAAACCTTGCCTTCCCTAATTTTGGGCATCAGGTATTCTGTCTCAGCAACAAGTGAAAAGTAACTAAAACATTACCTGAATCTGATAAAAGCCATATACAAGAAACCATCAGTCAACATCTTAAAAAATGGGTAAAAACTGAAAGCTTTCAGCCTGTAATCAGAAACAAGACAAGGATATCCACTATCACCACTCTTATTCAATATAGTTCTGGAAACATTAGTCAGAGCAATATGATAAAAGAGACAGATAAAAAAATAAGGATAGGAAAGGAAGAAGTTGTATTATCAATATTTGCAGTTGACATGATACTCTACATAGAAGACTCCCATAACTCCACTAAAAGACTTCTAGATCTAATAAACAAATTCAGTAATGTTGCTGAATACAAAGTCAACACTCAAAAATCAATAGCATCCCTGTTCACAAACAATAGACTCACTGAGAAATAAGGGAAACCTTGCCCTTCATAACAGCACCCAGAAAATTGAAATATTTAGGGATCAATCTAACAAAGGAAGTGTAAGATCTATGCAGTGAAAACTACATTACTCTGAAAAAAGAAATAGATGAGGATTTCAGAAAATAGAAGGGTATTCCTTGTTCATGGATAAGAAGAACAAACATTGTGAAAATGGCCATTCTCCTAAAATTGCTATACAGAGTTAATACAATTCCAATCAAAATACCATTAGCATACCTCACAGATCTAGAGAAATCACTCCTAAAATTCATATAGAACCAGAAGAGACCTAGAATAGCTAAGGTAATTCTGGACACCAAAGGCAAGGCAGGAGGCATCACAATCCCTGACTTTAAATTATATTACGGAGCTACTGTGATAAAATCAGCATGAAACTGGCAAAATAAATTGACCTGAAGATCAATGGAATAGACTAGAAGATACAACCACAACTACAAACACACTTAGCCACCTTATTTTTGATGAAGGAACCAACAAGTTCACTTGAAGAAAGATAGACTCTTTAATAAGTGGTGCTCGAAAAAGTGGTTTTCCATATGCTGAAAACTAAAACTAGATCTATGTCTATCACCTGCACTAAACTAAAGTCAAAATGTATCAAAGATTTAAGTATCAAAATGAAAACACTAAATCTGCTGGAAGACAAAGTATGTAGAAATCTTGAAGACATAGGGGTAGGTAGAGAGTTCATGAACAAAAATCAAACTGCACAGGAAATACTTCCCAGAATCAACAACTGGGATCTCATCTTATTAAAAAGTTTTTTCATGCCAAAAGAAATCTCCAATAGAATAAAAACCCCATGAATTGGGAAAAAATCTTATCCAACTATCCCTCAGACAAAGGGCTTCTATCTAGAACATATAAAGAATTAAAAAAGATCAGGTTCCCAAAATTCAAAGACCCAATCCAAAAATGGGCATCTGAGATGAATATGCTCTTCTCAGTTGAAGAAATACAAAGGGCAAATAAATATATGAAAAAATGTTCAGCATCATTGGCCATTAGAAAAATGTAAATTGAAACAACACTGAGAATCCATCTTACCCCAGAAAGAATGACCAAGATCAAGAAATCAACCAATAACAGGTGCTGGAGGGCCTGTGGGGAAAAAGGAACCCTTCTCCACTGTTGGTGGGAGTGTAGACTGGTGTGACCACTGTGGACATCAGTGTGGATGTTCCTCAAAAAGCTGGGATTGGCAGTTCCATTTGACCCAGTATCCCACCTCTGGGCATATTCCCAGAAGAATTGAAATCATCATACCACAGTAATATATGTGCACCCATGTTTATAACAGCACAATTTGTAATAGCCAAATCTTGGAAACAACTCAAATGCCCATCAACTGAGGAATGGATAGAAAAGATATGGTATTTTTATATAATGAAGTACTACTGAGCTGTAAAGAAGAATTGCATCAAGGCTTTTATAGGTAAATGGATTAGATGTGAGACCATACTCATAAGTGAAATAAATCAAACTCACATGTGTAAATACCATATTGTCTCCCTAGTGTAACAAACTTAAAGAGTAAATAAGGTCCAAAATCTACAATAGATGTCATGACAGGGTAAGATAGTACTCAAAAGGGAAAAATAACTAGGATAGAGGAAGGAGAAAAGGAAGGGAAACGGATAAAGATATAAATTTGTTTATACATACATAAAATAGCTAAGATGATTATGCTACTAATTCTATTAGTTCTTGGAAAAGAACAGCTAATACTTATATGATTAGATCAATTTTGCATGTCTGTATCTGGTAATCTAAGCAACTCTTTTGAAGATAACAATATGGAACATTACAACCATTGTTAAATTCCTATCATCTTGTTTTGAAAGCCTCTACTGTTATTGTTTTGGGTTTTTTGTTGTTTTTGTAGTTGTTGTTTGTATGTGTCTTATTTCTGTTTTTCTTTTATGTGTTCTTTTTATCTTCTCTTTAAAATTAAAAAAAAAAAAAAAGACTCCCAGCCAATCTCCCATGTTTGAGATTCCTTATCATGCTGTAGGCAGTAATTCATCTGGTTCCAGGAAGGCTAAGCCCTCAGATCTGATCTGGTTTCTGCTCACCTCTCTAAGCTTACTCACCTCTGCTCCACTCCAGCGCTTAAGGGAGGTTCTTGGACACACTGTATGTTGGGGGACTGTCCGTACTGTTTCCTGAAGATTGCTGGAGAGGTCTGAAGTTGGCCTGGACATGGCTTCTTCTTCCTTCTCTTACAAGGAAGTCGTCTTTCAAATTCTAATCTGTTATTCATGTTCTAAAATGTCAAATAGTTACAAACCTCATTCTGAAAAATAGCATAACTCAGACCTTCTCCTTCCTTTGTTCCAACTTCTAATAGCAACTAGTTTGGTTGCTTTTTAAAGGCATTTACCTCCACATTGCTAAATAACATGTTTATGCTACCATCTTCTTGATTTTCCAGTCTTGGGAATTATCTATTAAATTCTCACTATGAAAGATGAAGATTTAGATCTCTTTAGCACCTTCCTCACCCACCTCCACAGTTTTCCTCATCCCCAACCTCCCAGGAGACTTACATCATCGTTTTTAGTTAGATCTCTATTCAGTGTTTACATAATTATGACTGTATTCGCAGCATGCCCATGTAGTAAAACATGATTACATGTCCTTTCTTATACAACTTTCAATTTTCCCTAGAGCTAATAATTGTCTTGATTCTACATTTGTGTAGTTTTTTCTTCCCCTGCCATTAATTTCTACCTATACATTCTTCCTCAGATGTAAATTTCTTCTTGACATATTTATGCACACTAAATAGCCTATCTAGGAAACTTTCTTGATGCCCTGATAGCCTCTCTCCTTCCTCTCCAATCTCTGCTACTTGTGCTCTGGGCCTGCTGACCAGCTGTCTTCTTGAGTTTTTTCCTCATCATCCTAGAATTCTCTTTCTCTTACCTGTGCTGAACATCTTGTTTTTTGGTTCTAATGTCTCATTTTTAATTAATCCATATCTTTTCTAGGCCACATCCTGAAAAACCATATACTAGAGGTAAATTTTCTCTAAAATTTGCAACCCCGAACATGTGTTTATTCTACCCTAGCATTTGGTTGGCAGTTTGGCTGTGAATAGAGATTGGAAATCATCCTCTCTCCTAATCAAAAACACTGTTGCATTTCTTCTAGAGTTCAGTGCTATTGACCATGGATTAGCAACAAGTGAAGAAAAGAAAATTAAGTAACCTGAAGCCAGTTTGTTTGATAATGTGCTGTATATGACCTCCCTGAAAACACTGAGTGTTTCTCTCTGTCCTTGGTGTGAGGAGATTTTAGTGTCCTGTTTTGCTGTGAGTCTGCATTTTTTTCATGGTACTCTTTTAAATACATTTATAATCTAGAAGTTAATGTCCTTTGGCTCTAGAAAATGCTCTTGAATTATTTAACTTCTGTTTTTGTCATTCTCCCCTTCAGGAAGCCATTAGTATTGCTTGATTGTTGAATTTCATACTCTTTCTCTCTACTTTCCATCTCTTTGCATTCTTTTGTTCTATGAGAGATTTCTTCCAGATATCTTCCAGATATGTATTGTTTTTGTGTTTTTTTATTTCCAAAAGTTCTTTAATTTGTGTTCCTCTGAATGTCTCCCTTTTTTGTAGAGCATGTTGCTTTTGTTTCACCAATAAAATTCTTCTTCTCTTCCCCTTTTCTGTTAGTTCATTGAAAAGAAGGTTTGTGCTAATATTGTTTGGATAATATCTTATGCATATATCTTTTACCCTGAGTAACTACTCTGAAGATAACAATATACAATGTATTAAGTATTTTTACTCTCCTGTTGTCTTATTTTGAAATTCTATTTTCTTTTTATCTTTTTTTTACAATAAAGAAAATTATTCTAAGGATATGGACAATGAATACTTTACAGTTTTTCCCCCTGAGTTGTCTTGATCTTCAATATCTCTTTACTCTTGGATATGTTTAAAAAACAAGACATTGGGCATAGTGGTGCATGCCTGTAATCTCAGCACTTGGGAGGCTGAAGTAGGAGAACTGTTGTGAGTTCAAGACCAGCCTGGGCTACAAAGTGAGCTCAAGGCCAGTCTGAACTGCATAGTGAGATGCTGTCTCAAAAACACAAAAATAAAAATAAATAAATAAATAAATAAAAATAAAAAACAAAGGAGAGGACTTTGCAAAGGGATTTTTGATCAGTCTTTTTTTTCAAACACCTGGAAGTTCTGAGCTGTCTGAAGGCAGAAGAGCATGGCATTGAAGAGCCCTGTGCATACTGGCTAAGTGCTGTCTGTTGAGACAGTTTCGTTGCGAGGCGACCTGGCAGAGACATTCCACTATGGAACCCACTGGATCTCTTGTATCACACAGATTTGTCAAAGCAAAACAAAAGCTTCCACTCTAGTCCTGGAGGTGATGAGCCTGGTCCTAATGTTCTGGTTGCCGAGTGTAGAAGGCTTTTAAAATTCTGCATACAGATTTTTCAGAGTCCTCATCGTCAGGACAGCACCTATGCCTCACTACACATGATGACCCCAGTCCTCAGCCCTTGCCTAGTTCTCTGCCATGGTGGAAGAAAGCAAGTCTTACGCATATGCAGGAGAAAGATAGTGGGAAGACGATACCTGGGGAGTCTTGTTTCTTTAGCCTTTTTTTCTGCTTCTAGCTCCACTTTCACTTTCACTTTCACCTTTAGAGGTATCTTGTACCAATCTGGGTTCTGCAGTACAGTCTCTTCTACTGCCAGCTAAAATTTCAGCCTTCTCACTCCTGTTGAGTCTGTTATCCAATGCCTACCTGCTTTTCTACTGAAAAATAGTGTGTTTGGCATTGTTTCTGTTCCTGTTGTCTTTGTCCTTAAAGATGTATTCCTTTTTTGAAAGATTCCTGTGTTTTTAGTAAAATTTCAGAAAACAGTGGGAAAGGTGTGTATTTAGTCCTTGAGCTGAACAGGACGAATATGACTATTTTTCAAAGTCCTCATCTGGCATGATCTGTCAGGACCTTTTTAGGGTGCACTTACACCTAAAAGATCAGCAGCTTCCTTTGTTCTGGTGTTTCTGTATCTGAACCTTTACCAACCCCCTTCCTTGGCACACAACATGATTAAATAGGAAGTTTAGAGCTTCTTGCTAGATTATAAAGTGCTTAGTGAAGGAGTCCTGTTATCATTTTAACATCCTCAAACTCTTACACATGATCTGGCACCTAAATGCCCAGTAAATTAATGCTGAATTGAGCAGAACTGGATGCTATTTTCTATGAGTGATCTCAACTGTAAGCAGATGAACAGCCCAGTTGTTGTGCTAGCAGGAAGCCTCTAAAAGAGGGTATTTCCTAGATCTTATCTCACTATTTGTAAGATGGTGAACAGTGGGACTGTGGGTCTAAGATTTCCTAAAGCATGTTCTTCAAACTTGGGATACTTGGTGCACTAATTGCATCCTTTAAGGATCAGGCAGCAGAGTGTAGAACTAAAAGTGACCTTGAGTTAGGGAATAAATTGGATTACTTTACTAAGGGATTCAATTAGGATAAGCATGGTGCCCTGGCTCTGTGTGTTTATGATAGGTACCTGTCATGCACAGGGGATAGGGAGTGATCAAGAGTGAGTGTTTCATCTTCTCAACCCTCCTATAATATTCCTTGGCCTTAGAACATACTTACCTAGCTCATCCTAATTAAAGTCATATCTCCACAGACAAAGCCAACCAAATACAACAAGGCTGTGTTGAACAACTCCCAAAGGTTTGTGGGACCTAGAGCCACATTGACAAGAGCCATGAGTTCAGGTCTCTCTGCAGGAAATCCAGCTAACAGTGACAGTGTGGGATGCCAACCAAGTCAATGTCTCTGCCCTTTCCTCAAAGGCAAGTAACAAAGACATACAACTCACACTGGCAACCAAGATGTGTCCAGCAGCTGCATTAAAATTTGTACCTTTGTCTTCCACATAGAGAATGTAGGTTGTGGAAAGTCAGCCTCGGATATGAGACTGAACCTCTGGAAGGTTGAAGTTGTGAAGATCTTTGGATGCAAGCAAGACAAGCTGGGAAAGGCAGGCTTTCAGGCAGAATGAGCAGCCCCAGGCAACTATGGTACAGAATCAGAGATAAGCCACACCAAAGTCAAACCTACAGAGTGGCTATTCACATCTAATCTGGTAAGATGAGGATGGAATGATATATAGTTTAAAGGAGCCAAACACCTGAGTCGTAGCACTGTTTCTCTCTGCTTAGCTATTCAGGCATCTTAAATGTTTCTTAAAATCACAGGCTCCCATTTGTAGCTAATGCCCCCTGCAGCGTGACTCTTCACTTCAGATGACAGCTCACCATTCACCATGGTAACAATGTTTAGTCAGGACCTGTCCAGGGTGGGAGAAAGAATGTAAAAGAAAACAAGTGAAGGAAAAAAATAGGCTATTTCTTAGGAGCAGGTAGGGTTATTATACATCTGTCTGGGGAAATAAACCTGTCAGGAATCTGTTGGCCTGTTTGGGTCATTGACATGATGTTGAATTCAGACACAGAAGCCAGGCAGCCCATGAGCCCGGATGATTGACTGTTTTGACATCATCTGATATGTACATGCTGGAAGGAACTAGACTCCCACAGCCAGAACAGCAGCATCAGGGAGAAAAATTGCAGTTTTGGAATGGACAGGCACAAATCTGCCTCCTCCTTCACATCTTTCTTCTTATAATAGGTTTAAACAATAAATGAAATTTAGACATGAATCTGGATGTTATTGTGTTGCCCTTAGGAAACCCAGAGAATCTTGGAGAAAAAGGTCAAACAAGGCCAGAAATTTTCCAAGTGGGCTGTGAGGCAACCTGAGCTCTTCTCCTTCTTTAGAAGGCTCCTCACCCTTGAGATCATGGAGGAGAATGGAGATGCAGGACCTACTAGTGCTTTACTCTGCCTTTTATTAACTGTTATCCTGGGCAGGTAAATTAACCTCCCAAGACCTCAGTTTCCACACTTGTAAGATAAGGGAGACTAGGAACACCTACTTGGTTTTGAATATCATCAAGAACATGTGAATGGCAAGTGTCATACAAAGTTTGGCCCCTAAGTACCCAGCGTATTCTATGAAGATGATGTTGATTTCATCATTACTTTCCAGGCTGGCAGGCAGCAGTGGCTCCCTGTCATGACCTTCTACCCTGTGTCAGGCAGGAGGGCCATTCCTTTACTACTCTGAGGAGATTATCTGAACTCAGCTGATGAAATAATTCTCTCAAAGAGTGAGGGCATAGAAACTCCATCCTAACATCATGAGCATCCAAAGGAGAAATAGCCACGAAAGCATTTCATAAATGCTAAAGTTTTCAGTAATATTTTCTGGGAAACAGCACAGTGGTAAATACAACACAGGCTGGAACAGACATGGGTTCCAATTCCAGCTCTGCTTGTAAACAGTTTCACTCTCAACAAGTTCTTTAACTCTTTGAGGCACTGCAAAGTCTCCATCTCTCACAGTGTTACCATACAGCTTTCCTGGGAGAGTGTTACTAAGATTAAAAGAGGGAAAATATACAAAAATATCTTACCAAATACTTTGTACATAAAAGGCATTCATGATGAGTGTTGGCTTTTTTCTTTACCAGGGTTCTTCTTTTATAGCCTACTCACAAGTCTCTGATGCATAATTCAGAACCCAGATGTCAGAGCAGACAAAAACACTTATAGATGACAGAATCAAGATTAAATAATATCCTAATCGCTTAGAACACAGAGGTTGAAAAAATGTGAAGCAAAATGTTATAAGGCTATGCATGCAAACTGACATTTTGTTTCAGTACCCAGTTTGTGCTCAAGCTGTGATGGATTTGTGAGTGCGGGGGTGTGTGAGCATGGCTGGCACCTCAGGCTTCAACAATAGAAGCACCGAACATCAGTTACTGGAATTCGTGGGTCTGCTGGGCTCAGCACAGGTCAGACCATCCCTGGAACATTGTGTCACGTCTGAGAGTCATGGTTTTTAAAAAGGAATACTGATACACCAGCTAATCTCTAGGGGTATGGCCAATGTGGTGACTTCCTTGAGAAATAATTGAAGGAACTCAGAATTGTTAATGTAAAATACAGGGAAGTAAGGAAAAAGTGACAGTTATTCCTTTAAGGATTATTTTATAAAAGAGGGAATAGATAGGCAATGTGTCATACTAGGAAGCAACGTGATATTGGAAGTTTCATGAAAATTTTGATCCCCCAAAGCTTCTATTCACTCATGCATTCATTGCTGGAATTGAGTGTGTATTTGGTGTCAGACATGGTGCTCAGTGGCTAGTTGCTGATAAGTGTTCAACAGCCAGCTGGGAGGAAGTGGTCATGAATTATCACATTTGCCAACCTCTGGGATGTAAGTACTCCTTCTGTGGCCAATTACAGGCTACCTATGTAGTATGGAACTCAAGGGAGACATGCCCAGTTGGCTTTCCCAAGCTGGCCTTGGGTATACACCTGCTTATGACCACCGGGAAAGCAGAGTTCAGAGGCATAGATCTAGGATTTAAGACCTGAAATTTAGTGGTGAAGCCAATATAGTACAGCTGTGATTTATGAGTGCACTTAATTCTGAGAGGACCTGGGCCTGACTGGAAAGACATGACCAGTAAATGTTAACTAAGGGTAAATGCAGAGGGAGGATCATTCCAGGCAGAAGGAGCAGCAGCTCCAAATGTGTGGAACTATGAGAGGAGATGGCAAGCATGGAGCGATGCAAGTGTCTGCTTGATGAAGCTGATTCAGATATGTACTAACTGTAATACGATGGTGAGCTGGAGCCTAATTCCAAAGTCAGTTAGGGAGAATGTGCAGGCAGTGTCAGTGACGTTAATCTTTCTAGCAAACAGCTCTTACAAAAACTGACTTGCAGAGCTTTGTTAAAAATGCTAATTCCTGGGCTCCAGCCCTAGAAATTGATTTTAGAGTGTGGATCTGTGCTTTTGAGTGTGTATCTTAAAAACATCCCTGTGGAGTCTGTTGCATAATTCAAAGACCATGTTTTCCTTCATTCCCTCAGCAAATATTTACCATGTTCCAGTCATATGCTAGAGATATGCTAGCACAGTCTATGTGCTAAAGGCACTGTAGTGAGTGAGGCAAACTCTCTGCCATTGTAGATCCTTAAGAGGAAGAGACAGAAAATAAACCAAAGAAATGCAGTAATGTCTAAGTTGTGATACATCCTATGAAGAAACCACAAGAAAGAGGATGGGATTGATGGAAGGTGGGACAACGTTACCACTTTAGGTAAGATGGTTAAAGAACCAGATGGAAAAAGATGGTAATTGATCTGGAACATAAAAATAAGTGAAAACTTTTGAGTTATAAAATATAGAGTTAAAGAACAGAACATTAAAATAGCAGGGATAAAGGGCAGTGTGTTTGGTTTTTAACATGAGTTAAAGCTCTGTTAGACATCTGAGCAGAAACACCCAATAAGCCATTGAATGCTTATTAGCTGAGGAACCATAAAACAGGTTGGGGCTCAGAATATATTTCGGGAGCTATCAAGATGTGGACTGTGGTTAAAACCATGAGAACATGTGGAGAATAAGAAATGAAGGTGGATCCCAGGGGAAGCATACTCTTTTGAGGTAGGTAAAGGAAGGACCTTGGGGAAGGAAGTAAGAGGCAGTAGAAGCAAGAACAGAAGCGATGGGCAGTGCTGCCAGCACAAAAGACAGTTTCAAGGAAAGAGATGTAAGTAGATTCAAGAGCTGCCAAGAAGCCAAGTGAGATGAGGAGATAGTGTTGATGATGTTCAGCAATGGGAGGTAATTTTCTGTCTTGAGGAGGACACACTTTGGGAATGGGGAGGGGTTGAAACGTAACAAGTAACGGCAATCATAGAAGATGAAAAGTGAACATATAGCTGAGACAAAACTGCTCATTCAAAAAATTGAAGAAGAGCAAAGTCTGAGAGTAGTGAAATAAAGGCCTCAAATTAGGGGAGAATATTTAAATAGAGACTTGGAAATGCACATATTGTAGGGGAAAACCTCCAGGATTAGGAAGGGTGATGGAGAGAACAGGAGATGATTAAGACACTGACAGAGGAGAAGGACTGAGGTCTCTTCCCTGGGACTAGAAGGAAGGGTGGATGCTCATGAACATGGTTCTAGGTGGATTAGGAACATAATGGATTTCCAACATGAAGACCTTTATTTTACTATGAAATGAAAGCTGTTTGCAAAGACTGGGTAGACAGGTCTTCTACCTGACCTGTGGATGGGGGAGGAAAGTATGAAAAACTGTCCTTTGAAATAGATGAAGTGATCAGGACTACAGTATCATGGTCAGGCCTAGGCTCTGCTATGTTAGAGATCCTGCTTTTGAGGGACACCCATCTGCCCAAGTGTTTGTTTACCCAACAAAACCTAGTGTCCCAGGAACTGAGTTTAAAGAGCTGTGGAATGGGATCAATGTGATGTTGAGGTTTTGATCCATGAGCTTGGAGAGAAGGGTGAGATAATTAGTTGTATGAAAGGAAGCAATGATTGTTTCTGGAAAGGAGACATCTATGGGTAAATGGCCGATTGCCCCAGCTCTCCCTCCGGGGGTGCAGAAGCTGATCTGAGGACTACTTGCCTCAGAATCACCTGAAACACCAGCAAGGAGCTTACAGGCTTACATTTTCACAAGCGTCCTGGAGGATTCCAATGTACGCAAAAGTTTTACTGTGACTGCTTTCTGAGGCCTGAAATCTTTGATCAGTATCCTGATTTATCTCATCGAAATTTTGCTAAATAGCAAAGTTGTTGGCCATGTAGGAGAATTAGTGATACTCCTGTCTGGAAGCTCTAGAAGTCTTCCTCGACTGCCATACCCACTGTCAGCCCTCAGCCCAAGACCTCCAGCAGTGCCTACCTCTCTGCCAGGAGTGTGCAAGTGTCTTTATCTGACCAGTCCCATGAGGGAAATCCCCTCGGCTAGCGTCCTCCCTGCAGGAGCCTCTGGCCCTCTGTATTGCTGCCACCTTCAAGCAGTTTTTCTGGGTAGCCGAGGGATTCGTACTCCCTGATGTGTTCTCTACTTTTCTACAGGCTCCAACAAACCATCACCTGGAGTTCCTGGTGCATCTCATTCCCCAGAGCCCCAGGCCACCACTTTACTAACTGGAGAGCAGGAATTTAAAAGCCAGAATTAATTAGACAAATGTCAGGTGGGCATGAGTCAGCACAGCCCTGAATATTTTAGTCCATTACAAATAGGAGCCTTCACAGCAAGGAGGAGCTGTTGGCACTTTCAACCACCCTTACAAGGAGTGGTTCCCTACCATCCCTGGATGATGCCTTTGTAGCCACCTGCAGGCATCAGCCCAGACTCTGCAGGTGTTGGTCCGTGGTATGGGACTCTCATCTCTGGGAGAATTCTCAGCAGAGTCTATTTTAATAAATGGGTGTGTAAATAAGCAACCAGACCAAACTGGAAATTTGTGCAGACTACAAAATTGGAAGCATTCTCCTTGACTAGGAGTAAAACTGGTGAGAATATTCTCAGAGGCTTTAATGGAACCAGCAATCTACCCAACTAGAACGTCTTCTATAATTTTTCCCCAGGCGTAATAGGCCAGATTCTCATCCTGTTATTCACTGAGCCTAGGGTGGGCTATGCAGACAGTGAGAGAAGTGGCTACCATATCCTCACAGGAAGCCCTGAATTATAAGAATATTTAAGTCCTTTCCCCCAAATCTGCCCTCTTCCCCTTCATCCATCCCTACCCTGAAAACTTATCCCACAGATGAGGAAATGGTTGTCAACGAAGCATAAAAATTAGGCAGAATCTTGCAGATCAATTTTTCCACCTATTCGTAAGTTTCTTCCACTTATTCATTCAGCAGGATTGCTGAGTATGTAGTAGTTTATTCCCAACTCTTGGTGAGTCTGACGTAAACCTGATTTCAATAGTTTTAGTCTGTGACAAGCAACAGAATATGCTCACCCTGAATTGTGTAGAGGATAACCAGTGATGAAAGTATGAGATATGGGCAGGGGCCAAGGGGTGACTGGACAGATGGAGTGACTTTGATTGGATTGCTCAAAAGTTTTGAAGCTTCAGTTATAGGATGTATTAGTTTTGAAGACCTAATGTGCACCATGGTGATTATTGTTATTAATAATGTACACTGAAATTTCCTAAGAAAGTAGACTTCAAGCATTCTCATCACACACAAAGAACATTAATTGTGAAGTGACGTAAATGTTAATTTTCTTGTTTGTGCTAATCATTTTACAACATATACATATATGAAAGTACCACAGCATGCTGCCTACCCTAAGTCCATGTAATTTTTTATTTGCCAATAGCTCAATAAACCTGGAAAAAGTATTGGGAGGTCCAAGGTAAAGTGTCCAGGAGAAGGTGATACTGGGAGCATTTGGACTTTCAAGCATAGCTCCCCAGTGAGGCTGGTCCTATTTTCTGAGGTCAGAGTTAGTAGCAGAGGAGGACAAAGGTAGAATTTAACAATCCAGAATCCCATGACAGTGCTGTTGGGCCATTAATTACATGATGAGTTTTCCTCCATCAACCAATTCAACCTAAGAAACCATCTGAAGTACTTATGACAGTACTAAGCTGAGTCTGATGAGGCTTCCTTCTTCAATGAAGTAATAATGCCACAATAATACAGAACATCTTGGTCTTTACTATGTAAATAAAGGCATTTCTTCTTCCCGTACATGAGCCAGGCCTTCAGAGTAATTTAAGATTCATCCTTTCCTCCTTACTTTCCATGTCTAATTGATCACCAATTCTTGTTGGTGCTGTCTCATTAAAAATTCAATCAGTATACATTTATTGGACATCTCTATCAGGTTCTGCAAAACAAAATGAATAAGGCACAATCTGAAGGAGCCCATGATTAATCATGGAAATTCACTGATAAACTGAAGATATGTTAAAATGTAATACGTGAATACTATGCTATGGCAAGAGTGTTGTGGGAACAAAGGGTTCGCTCAGTCAGCATCCAGAGTGGGGACCAACAAATGCTTTTCTGGTTTGTTGCTCCTTTTCTTCTCTGATGTTTTATGTCCCATGAGGGTCTAGGCATCTGACAGTGAGGCTGTTAAAGTTCTCTTTGTCTCCAAACCCAGCCTCTGCTACCTACATATTCTCCATATTGCTGCTGGATCTTTAAAAACACAAACCCATCTACACATACTTCACCCTGCTTAAAGTTCATCATAGAATAGAGTAAAGCCTGACATACTAGCTCTTCTTCCAATACACATGCAAATTATGCATATTAAGGGTGTACAGTATACTGTGGTATTTTGATAGACGTGTGTATTGTGAAATGAGTAGCACAGGACTAGCACACAAAGATAGTGTCCTGCTTCCTTTTTAACCTTTTAGTAAATACTAGCTCTTCTCCCAATATGCATGCAATTCTCTATTTTTTTTTATTTTAAAGAGAATAAAGCAAAACAAAACAAAGCAGAACAAAGCAAATCAGAACAGAACAATGCAAGCAACACAGGACTTCAAAACAGGACAACAGGAAATCAACAGTGGCTACCATAATGTTCAGTTTTCTTTGAAATAGTTGTCCATACCTTCATACACAATAATTTCAAACAAAACAAAATAGTATAAAATCAGTCAAAAGAATGAAAGCCTTATAGGACTTCAAAGCCAGATAACAGGAAATGAACAGTGATTATTATAATGTCTTATTTTCTTCAAAACAGTTGTCCATACTGTCACACGTAATACAATCAAATAAAACACAACAGAGTAAAACCAATCAAAACAAAAGAATAAAAGCATTATAGGACTTCAAAACAAGATGATAGGATACCAACAATGGCTACCATAATGCCTCATTTTCTTCAAAATAGCTGTTCATACCATCACACATACTAAAATCAAACAAAACAAAGCAAAATGAAACCAATTAAACAAAAGAATGAAAGCATTATAGGACTTCAAAACAAGATAATAGGAAACCAACCATGATTACCATAATATATCCCATTATGTTCAAAATAGCTGCCAATACCGTCAGACACAGTAAAATCAAACAAAACAAGACAGAACAGAACCAAACCTAACAAAATTGTGAAAGCAATACAAGGGTTCAAGACAAGATAATAAGAAATTAATAGTGATTACCACCTTCTCCTCCCAAATGTTCCCTCCCCTATCACTTTTATAATATCCATTGTGCTCAAAAGAGAGAAAACAATTGTTCCATACAGCAGGAACAGAAAAAAAGCAAGGGTAACTTGCCCATCAATCACAGAATGGATAAGAAAGATATGGTATTTTCATACAGTGGAAAGCTACCCAGCTATAAAGTAGAATAACCTTGAGACTCTTGTAGATAAATGGATGCAACTAGAGATCATGGGCAAAGTAGTTTAAACTCATTCTGGTGAACCTTAGCATAAAAAACAGAAGGAGTTAGTGGGATCTATTTGCTTTTAAGTATTTTTTCATATGCCATTTTCTAAACCTAGAATATTTTCCCTACTTCTTAAGGAATAACCACTTTTCATTTTTGTTTAATTTTGTTTTGCTTTGTTGAGATAGGGTCTCACTGTGTAGTTCAGGATGACCTTGAACTCACTATGTAGCCCAGGCTGGCCTTAAACTTGTGGTAATCCTCCTGCCTCAGCCTCCCGAGAGTTGGAATTACAGGCATGCACAGTCACACCTGGCAAATCACTGCTTTTCTATCAAGACTTCATAAAAGCTCTGCTCCTTGATTCTGTCCTTGTCATCCTCAGGTGTAGCTGCTGTCTTCATTTTTGGACTTGCCTTGGTACTTCCTGCATCCGCTATTACCCTCTTATCTTTGTTTTGGACTACAGTGGCATATTGGACATGTTTGTCATCTGATAGTGGGCATCCTGCAGACAAAGGTTACGTCTTCTTATCCATGCTGCCAGAACAGTGTCTGACACGTATTAGGCACTTGATAAGTGTTTGTCACATAAAATGTAAGTAACCTGAGAAGAAGTGCATTTTCAGAAGCTTTGGTTCTAAAGAAAATTATCTATTGATTGAGAAGGAAATTTCTGTTGAAAACAACTAGGCAACTAAAAGCATATTAAGATGACTTGATGCTGACATTGTCCCTTAATTTTTAGGCAAAGATGTTTCCTTTATCTGCAATGAATAACAAACAACTTGAGATGCCCATTTATTACTAAAACAAGGTGCTGGGAACCCTAACCTTTCAGGTGCCATCAGAACTGTGGTGTGCCATCATGTTCCCTGGATTCTACTTCTGGTCTTTTCATTAATAACTTTATGATTTGTATATTTTAACATCTTGGATCCTCAGCTTCCATATCTGTGGGAGAGGAATAATGTCAACCTGTAGTGAGTCGAATAATGGCCCCTGAAACGTATGTCTACCTGAAACCTCAGTGTAACCTTATTTAGAGAAGGGTCTTTGCAGGTATAAAGTACGGATCTCAGAATGGTAGCTTAGAGTGACTTCTAGACCCAGTGTTAGATGATCTATGAAAGACAAAAAATGAGACAGAGGAGAAGGAAGAAGGCATAAATTGAGATGATGCTTGTATAGGCCAGTGGGTGTCAGAGACTGGGAAGAAGGTCTGGAATAGATTCTTCAGAAGAACCAGTAGGGCCAAGATCTTGGTTTTAGATTTCTGGCCAGAACTATAAGGGAATACATTTCAGTGGTTTTTTTTTAAAAGAAAAGAATAAAAATAAAAATAATACAGAGTTTCAAAAAGGCTAGTAAGAGGGTAATAATAATTAATACATTGCATATTGTTATCTTCATAGTAGTTACTCAGGATCCAAGATAAAGGTGTGAAGTATTGTTCAAGCAATATTAGTTTCAATCTTTCTTTCCACTTAACTAAGAGAAAGTAGCTGTATAACTATGTTCATTATCTTGTTTGAATATATATATATATATATATATATATATATATATATATATATATTTCTTTTTCCCTTCCTTCCTTCTCCCTTTCCCCTAATCACAATTTCTCTTTTCTTCCTTCTCCCATACTTTAGATTTAATTTACTGATTCAGTTTCTCACACTAGGGAAACAACATGATGTTTACATGTGTGAGTCTGAATTACTTCACTTACAAATATGGTCTCAAGTTGCACCTATTTACCTATAAAAGGCTCAAGTTTATCCTTCTTTATGGCTGAGTAATATTCCATCGTATTAAAAAATCCCACATCTTTTTTAACCATTCCTCAGTTGATGGGAATTAGTGTTGTTTCCAAGATTTAGCTATTACAAACTGTGCTGCTGTAAACATATATTGCTATGGTGTGATGTTTTTAATTCTCCTGGGAAGACACCCAGAAGGGGAAGAGCTGGGTCCAGTAAGAACTCTAATTCTAGTTTTTTGAGAAATCTACATACTGATTTCCACAGTGGTTGCACCAGTCGGTAATCCCACCAACAGCAGAGAAGCGTTCCTTTTCCCCCACAGCCCCTCCAACATTTATTATTGGTTGATTTCTTGATGGTATTCATTCTTTCTGCAATGAGATGGAATCTCGGTGTTGTTTTAATTTGCATCTCTTGAACGACCTGTGATGTTGAACATTTTTTTTATATATTTATTTGCCATTTGTATCTCTTCATCTGAGAAGTGTGTATTCATCTCAGATGCCCATTTTTGAAATGGGTCTTTGAATTCTGGAGGGCTGATTTTTTTCAATTTTTTATGTGGTCTAGATAAAAGTCCTTTGTCTGAGAGACTACTGGCTGTATTTTTTCCCAACTCTGTGGGTTATCTTTTCAATTTGCTGGTGATTTCTTTTGCTGTGCAAAATTTTTTAATAAGGTGAGATCCATTTTTTGATTCTTTATAGTATTTTCTGTGTGATCTGGGTTTTGTTCATGAAATCCCTGCCTACACCTGTGTCTTCAAGATTTCTGCCTATTTTCCCTTCTAGTAAATTTAGTGTTTCTGTTTTAACATTTAGATATTTGATCCATTTTTACTTTAGCTTAGTGCACAGTGATAGACATGGGTCTAGTTTTAGTCTTTGGCATGTAGAAAGCAGGTTTTTCCAGCACCATTTATGTAAGAGACTATCTTTCTTTCAGTGAATATGTTTGGCTTCTTTAAAGATAAGATGGCTGAGTGTGTTTGGAATTGTATCTGCATCTTGTATTCTGTTCCACTGATTCTCAGGTCTTTTTTGCCAATACTCTTCTGATTTTATCACAGTAACTTTGTACTATAATTTATTTCAGGTCAGGGAATTGTGATGCCCCCTGACTTACCTTTGTTGCTTAGAATTACTTTTGCTATTGTAGGTCTTTTCTGGTTCCAAATGAATTTTAGCAATGTGTTCTTTCATTCTGTGAGGTATACTAATGGAATTGATTGGAACTGCATTAAATCTGTATAACAGTTTCAGAGTATGGCCATTTTCACTATTCATGAACAAGGGATATCTTTCCATTTTCTGATATTTTTGCCAATCTCCTTTTTCAGAGTATTATAATTTTCAATGTATAGGTCTTTTATTTCTTTTGTTAGATGATTTTTAAGCATTTCATTTTTTTGGATGCTATTGTTAAGGATGTGGCTTCCCTAATTTCTCTTTCTGTGAGTTTGTTGCTTGTGTATAGGAATGCTCTTGATTTTTGAGGACTGACTTTGAATCCTGCTCCCTTGCTGAATTTGATTGTTATGTCTACAAGTCTTTTGGTGGAATTTTTGGGGTCTTGTATGTAAAGTGTCATGTCATCTGCAAATAAATAAATTTCTGTTTTAAGACATTCAGTTTGTGGTAACTTGTTATGGCAGCCATAGAAAATAAATACATAGCCCTATGTGGCCCCTGGGATCTTGGGATGACATTGTGTAGACGGAGGTATTTGGCTGTAGAGTCAGAGGGTGGAGGAGTTCATATCCAAGGTCAGCACTATCTGACAAGCTGGGTTCTTCTTCCTGGGATCTGCAAGACCCTGTCCTTGGTGTGAGATGACCCTTCCTCTGCACACTCCACTGAGGACAGAGAGAAGCTCAGCCTATGGTGCTGCTTTGAGAAATCACCTCTTCCCTCTTCAGGGTGCTTTAAGATGCTCAGGTCACAGGTGGTACAAAGGCAGAGGTCTGCAGGCTTTAATCTGTGTGGTAACTTCTTGAGGGTGTCTCTTACATAGTCAGTTTCTGATGCTAGAGCCTAGGTTAAATACATGCAGTTTATATCACACCCCTCTTGCCTCCAGATGTTCAGCTGTGCCCCTCCAAGCATTTTGACCTGAGTTGAGAAGGGACCAGCTGATTCCCAACCCAGGGTTGATTGAGTCTTCATTATCATATGTCCCATTCGAAGCTCAGGAGGAGACAGGCCCTCTGTGAATCAGCATGATTGTTACGTTGCCTCCTAGTCCCAGCAGAAGCCTGCCTCAGTGCCTACCTGGACCTGGCTTTGAATGGCAGGCCGGGGTGCTTCATGTGCAAGGCAACCATCTCTAGTATAGTTCTGTCAAGATGATGGTCTCACCCCCAGAAGTCCCTGGCCATTCATCCTCCCAAGGGAAAAGAGGCCTTTATCTGGAGAAAACCTAAGGACCCCCAGTTGGCTGAGTATGAAAACACTACTGTTGAAAAGACTTCCCAGAGCCATAGCTCTATCAATTTGCTCTCAGAAATCTAGTATTACTCAAACATAATTATGCATACGAACCCCTTTTTGCTTGTATCCAGCAAGTCAGCTGAGACATCTGCTTCTCAGACATGGAGTTTGAACTCTTCTATGTGGACTCTGGAGCAGGTCTTAGTTTCCAAGGAGGGGTTTGTCAGGGTGAGGCAGGACCCAGTACCAAGAGGAGGCTCAGTCAGTGGATAGACAGTTCCTGGAACATTAGGTGGGACTGTAGTATGAGCCCATTAACCAAGCTAATGGACAGAGGTTGAAGACAGGGATATAAACTTGTTAGATAGTGGATGGAAGTCCCATAATTTGAAGGAGACATCTTGGGTGACTGGTAAAGAGAGAATAGCCCAGCAGCTCTGTGGTAAGCACTGATCTTAAGTTTTAATTGTTAAGTGAGTTGTTTGGAATCCAGTGCAGAAGCCCAGTTGTTGTGGTCATAATGGGAGCCATCACATGGAGTGGGAGCACGGCTTCTTGGCAGCACCAAATGGAGGTGATTGGTAGGCATCATAGGTAGTGCTTAAAAGGTCAGTCCCTCCATGCTGACTGTTTCTTTATCCAAATGTTGTTTGCCCTTAGCATGATTTGGCCTACAGATGAAGATACCTGGAGAGGTGATAAAAGGAAAGTGTGTGGTTGAAGCCAAATTCGATGATGGTATAATGTTATGACGGCTGAGATCTGGAGATCTAGGGATTTTGTGCCCTGGGAAATCCTTCCAGTTCTTTGGGTTCTTGCTTTCATCCTGGTGAGGACAGCAACAGTGGAGCGAGGCTGACTCAAAGCCGAACATTTCTCAGGTCATTGAGCATGGAATGAGGAACTCAGAAAACAAAAGTAGTGTGAACTGGAGGTTTACTTATAATATTGTGAAGGCGGGGACAAAGCTGTGAAACAAGAAGTTTGCTCTGCAGGGAGAGCTCGAAAGTGAGCTTCTTAGAATGGTGTCATTGCTCTGCTCACTTTTATAGGGGTTTTAAGCCAATTAGTGTCTTAGCCTTTATTGCTAGGTTGAGCTTGTTGCTAGGGTAGGCTAAGATTTATTGAGTTTTAGGGAGTTCCCAGTGTATGAAAGTGGGTCTCTAAAAATAACTGTTCTGTACCTGTAAATGTTTCACAAAGTGTGATTTTCAATACCCAGGTGGTCATTTTATAGCCATCAGTCATGCCATATTAGCCACGCCCTATATTTCTGCCTATCTCCCCTTCTCACTGTCTCTACATTCCCCTCTCTGCCTTGATCACCCTACTCCATAGGATGGGGAATAGGTAGGAGCCTTGTCTTTACCCATTTGAGTGTTGACACTTGGTTGATTGGCTATTGGACTTGTTGTTAGGGGTTTGGTCTTGTGGGCTAATAGGGGAATTTGGGTAGGCATGGGAGCCTGCACTAAAAGGGACAGTGTTCCACACAGAAGCAGATGTCAAAACCATAGACTGTCAGCTCTAAACCACAAAACTGCTTGCCAACTGCTTGTTGCTCATAGCCACCCAGAGGCTGCATTTTCTACCCTCTAAAAAGGGTCTGACTCTTTTAACTCTGCCCAGGTGTCCTTTCTGACCCTATGATGGTTTGAACTATCACATTAAAAGAAGCATAGTCAGTTCTATGCTAGTCTTTGAGGGTGGAATGGATGATATTTAGCAGGATTGGTTATGGGAGTGGGAGCAAGAGAAGGAACAAAGATGACCACAAGAGTTTTGGCATAAGCACAGCCATAAATGGTGGGTCTACTTACTGAGATACGAAAGAGTGAGGTGGAGAAGATTTGCCTCCAGGGAGAGAACTCAAGAGCTGGTTTTGAAGATGTTAAGTTTGAGATGCCTATTAAGCACTAATATGTAAAGGAATAATAGACCCTTGATACATGGGTCTGGGTGAACAGGAGAGGTTGGTGACAGAGAAGAAAGTTTGGGAGTCTGTGATATATAAAGGAAATGAATGACACCACTTAAGAAATATGAATGGATAGAAAAAGGACCCGAAGATAGGAGGTTTGTCTACACTTAGAGATTGGAAGAACAAAAGGCTCCAGTTTAATTTTTTTTTTAAAGTTATTTCACACTTGGCTTCCCACTTTATGCCTCTTGCCCGGCCTCTGTAGGCAGAGCACTCAGAAGCCAGACACTCCCAAATTAGAGACCTCACTCCATCAGTTTTCAGTGTGAAAACTTCAACAAATTATTAACCTCTCTTTTTTGGGATAAATTAGGGATAATAACACTTCCACAGGATTTTGTAAAAGTTAAAGGTGAAAATGCATGTAAAAAACTCAATATTTAGCACACAAAAAACACTTGTTAAATTTTAGCTATCATAATTCTGTGAGAAAATGCTTTATAAATGATAATATGTGAAGGAATCACAACCACTATTACCATTTTTATTTTACAGATTCTCAGAACCAATATAATTAACATGATTGATGGGTTCATAGGACATCTTATATATGCAAATCTGAAGAAGGCCTCTGAGTGATCCTGACAAAACCCATTTAATTCTTTCCTGTATACTTCTGCTTCTCCAATAAAATTACCATTTTTGGATGCTTAATGAAGGAGGAAAAAGCTAGAGTAGGAAGGAATGGTTTGCCATAATCAGTTCCAAAGGTCCAAAGTAAAGTTTCACACTACTTAAGCCTGAGACAGGAGATTCTACATGAGGTTTACCAAGGCACCCCAGTCTCCAGGTATGGATCTCCGTGTGGACTCCCCTCCCTTCCCCAGGGTTTCAGGGAAACCTTGGAGATTCCTGAGACACATCAGTTCCTCTTCCTTGTACTTATGGAGACAAACCAGCTTCTGGTGACTTGAGGGAGTGTTCTGCTGCTGGTTTTCTCAGTGATTGAATTTCCACCACCTGGGCCGGGGATCTGGAAGACTCAGAAAGAACAGGCCACTTGCTCTGAGTCAGACATCTTGACTCCTCCTGGCATGGCCATCAAATGCCATCAAGAGCGGGGTGTCTCATGGCTGGAGGGTCAGTTTCCAAACTCACACCAGAATAAAAACTGAAAGTGAGGACTGGTTTTTTGGAATTAGAGCTTCCAACAATGCTTTATTTTCATAAAGTGAAGTACGGTCCGGTTAGTCCATTAGGGTTACAAAAGGTGAAAGGCAGTTTTGAAGGCTGCTGGAAGCAGCAGAGGCTGAGTCTCAGACCCAGCTCTTCTAGGCAAAGAACTCTGTGTCTAAAAGCCAAGATAATTCCAAATTAACTCAAAGTTTTAATTTACATCATCCATTTGGGTATTAAGCAACTATTCAAATGGTTCATTGTCAAATTGTCTAACAATTCAATTGGTATAGGACAATGGTTTTCAACTCTGGTTGAATATTAGAATTACATGGAAATTTTTTGGAAAATATTGCTACCCAGGCCAATATTGCTACCTTCAAAGATTCTGATTCAGACTTGTGTGTCTGACTTATTCAGTCTTGAGTTGTATCAATTTACCTACAATGCTTCAGGTTTACCTCCACCTACCTCAGCCTCCCGAGTGCTGGGATTAAAGGCATGCGCCACCACGCCCGGCTAGGTTTACCTTTCTTTATGGAAGGTTAGCAGTCCATTTTGTATAAATATCACATGTTCTTTACCCATTCATCCATCAATGTGCATGTAGGCTGTTTTCCAAGATTTAGCTACTGTGAATTGTGCTGCTACAAACATTGGTATGCATATATCCTTATTTTTTTTTATTTTATTTGAGCGAAGAAAAACAAAACAAACAAAAACAACAACAACAACAAAAAAAGACGACATATATAGTAAAAACAGCAAGCAAAAGAGACAAGCAAATGACTAGAGTAAATACACAACATTGCAGGTTTACACAACCGGTAGATAGAAGCTTGACAATGGTTGCAATATTGCGCATCGTTATCTTTAAAATGGTTTCTTACATTATCAGATATAGACATGCTAGATTGATCTAATCATATGAGTATTAATTGTTCTTTCTCAATAATGAATACAT